>OMOV01024439.1:1999-12019 GCA_900312565.1 Beryx splendens
ACGACGCTCTTCCGATCTCTGCGGCTTAAACCCCAGGCTGCGAAGCATTTTGATGAATGGAGGTGCACTAAGAAGCTTAAAGGCTAACTGAGGGTGTGTAGGTGTTTTCATTGTTTTGTTTTTTTGTTTTTTGGACCAGATGGCATGGTACTGTAAGTGTTATGAGTTTGGTACACTCATGCCTTTGATAGTCAGATTAGGATATTTTTTTTGGAAATCTGCAGCGTACTGCACAGAGTGTTCCCTGAGAGGTGTTGCACAGCGCAGTACTATCATGCTCTTTATTTTGTAATAGGATGTCGGGCTGCATATTAGGGCTAAAATCATAATCCTGACTATTTTGCTCAATATTGTGATCACGATTAGTCTATAAATCATGATTATTAGCCTTGATGATTTGAGGAACAAAACAATTTTACTGCACTTTTTGCATCTTATATGAACATTTTGACTATTTTTGGCTACAGAAACATTCTAAATTAAATGACACATTTAGTATCGCCGATCTACGAGTATTAATTGTGGAAGCTAAAGTCTCAATATGCATTTGTACATGATCAATTGTGCAGCCTTAGGAGAGGATGGATGATGGTGACGACGATGCGTATAGAGTCTTAACTGAGAGGTGGTAGACTGTATTAGGATATGAAGACAGTGCTGACTGGTCCAACTGAGAGTTAGCCTGCCTGACACTAACTGAACTAAAATTTTAAACAAATTCCTCCAAGGAGGTAAATGTGTCAGTCTAGTTTGTCAACCCCGATCTGACACCAAGAAAGATAGATGTAACCAAGACAGAGGTTGCTGTTTTCTTCCAAAAATGAGTGAAATGAGCCTATTTTGTCCTTCTTGGATTATACAGTATGTAAGGGTGCTCTGTGCAAGACAATGGGTTTGCTGTTCAGTGTAATGATAGGAATTGGATAGATCGGAGGTGCATTGCAGGATTCCCCCACTATCTCTGTCTTATGACATTTAGCCAGGCAGAATAACAATATCTTTGCTGTGAGTCACAGAGAGGGCAACACTGCAACTAGATACGACTCCTGGATGACAAGGCAGCGTCTGTAGAGAGAGAGAGGCAGGGAAATCGAGAATAAGATCCAAGTCCCAGCACACACCTGCCAAGCCCTGCCCACCATTTTCTCAAGGTTGGATCAATGGCTCTATAGAAATTGAATGGCGCAGTCATTGTTATTGGGTTGACTTAGGTTATGCAACGTGGCTAATTCACTTGTGAGTGTGTGCACTCCCACGTACACACACACACACATTACTGAATGATGTCTTTGGGGACGCTGGCAGTGCCAAGGTGGTCTTGAAGTTACCTGTAGGGTTTGATTGAATAGGCAATCAAGTGAGAAAATCTCTTTCTCTCTCTGTATGTTTTCACAGTATTGCTTGCCAGCATCATGTTGAATTGCACGAAGGGCAGGGGTTCACTCAAGTGGGACTTCAATTGGTGTCCACCAGTTTACAGCGTGTCTTGATTGCTTGCTGACTCGCACATTTCCTCACTTATTCTTGTGCTGTATCTCTTTTGTAATTAGGAGGGTCTGGTCTTGATGAGCCTGGCTGTATCCAAATCCACCCCCTTGTTTTGACAGGGATATCACGTTTTTATCAAAGCACAGCTTCTCCTCACAGTAGCCATGACAAAGCTGTCAGTCAGTTTCATGGACGTATAAGGCCTTAGAGAGAGGATCTGTGAATGCGGAACCACAGACAGACAGAGACAGCCAGCTAGACGGACAGAGGGGCCGACAGACAAATAGCCTGGCAGACCAACCAACTGACAGCCCTAGTATTAATAGTAATACCACGCTGAAAACATGTTGTACCACAGCCTTCAACATGTCTGCCCTCATTGTTAGAGTCTGACAAGCTGAGGCTCTCGCGAAGCCGTCTGTCGATATTGTAATTTACTTTGTGTTTTCCTTGGCAGGGGAGGAGAGGGGCCGTGGTATGTGCTCATCTCTCTGCATTGCTCCATCTCAGGACTCCTACTAGGCCTACTGTGCAGCATAGGGTTTAGACATCAGCCAAATAAGTCCAGATTCAGGCTTCCCTGATTTATTAAATTCTCCCTATCTTATGTCCTTTTTTGTCTCTGCAGGCCAAGACATGAGTTTCTCCCGCTGAACTTACTTCATGCTGAACTGGTGAGTTTCGAGGTCATTCACTGACAATGATCACTGTAACAATACACACTTTTTGTTTTTCTTTTGCTATTTTAATTTTGTCCCAGCTAAGATCTGCCTAACAGGACTGTATGTTGATAAACATCTGGTAACAATTGTTGAGAAGGCTGTGTTCCCTGCGATTGTTTAGTTTAATGCAGGCAAACCCTTCAGCGTTATGTTTTTTCCCCAGCATCCAGTTCATGATTGCATATTAATAGCCTTGTCTGCGTTAGGTCCAACGATTAAACTGTATGTGGATGAAACATACGGCCCCCTGCAGTTCTACCTCACCCTGCCTGTAGGGCCACATGACAAGTCGTGTAATCTCTGTGTAATCTAATACATTGCTGAATGCAGCCAAAACCCATGGGGGAAAGCGCAAATGCAACAGGTTGGTAACAACAAAGTGAGGACTGATAAGCAATTTCCTGCTATCCAACATCTAGCACAGATATCTGGCTCCCATTTTGCCACTTTGTTATTCTGTCTTGTCTACAGATCCCCTTTCCCTTCAAAGCGTTCTACATTTCAGGCAAGTTGTCTTGTCGAGAGCGGGAAATGACAGCCATTTTATTGGATTTGTGTTGAGTGATGGATGCAAGAGGCCTAATTTTTCATTGTATCTCCTGTATAAGACTGATGTGCCGTGTTTCCCGAAGCACAGCCAGACATCATTCATCGATAAGCAGGCTGCTGTGTGCTTCCCCATGCCAAGCTCGAAACTGTAATGGGGCTGAGAGGCTGAATGCTGTTGTCTACAGTAATGATGTAATGTGTCTTGTGCAGCATGAAGGCTGTCTGTCGGCTGGGCCTGATTAGTCTTCTCAGATGTTCTACGAGCTGAACATTTAGAAAGTAGAATAGTGTAAATCTTCAATATCCCCAAGTAGCAATTTGCTTTACAGCGAGGAGTCGGTAAATAAACACACAGCATATCAATACAACAAGAGTAAATACAAACATAAGCAACAACTGCACTGTGGCATGACCATGAAAGACACTGAAGGTCTTCTACCAGGGACAGAGCATCAACATTTACACATATAGTGAAGAGAGCAAAAGATAGAGACTGATCATAGAAAGGGTTGCTTGAGTCTTTCATGAGACGCTCACTCGATACGAGTATGGAAGAGCATGTTATTATCTCAACTGATATACTAAAAAAAAAACGTGTTTTTTTTCGGTTTTCATATCAGCTCATGGCAGAGTTAGACAGATTCAGTAGAAGGAGAATCAAACACTTTCACACTTCGTTGCAGTTCCTCCATTTTATTCTTTCCTCGCATGTTAGCAAGGATAAGATGGAAGGGGGAGGAATACAACACAGAACCTCTCTGTAGTCGATAACAGATCAAACGGTTCACAAAAGTCACGGTTCGGTAAGTACCTTAGTTTTGGGGTCATGGCTCGGTACGTATTTGGTACAGCGGGGGAACATACAGTTGCTGGTGCTAAGGCTGCCTTTTGTAATTTTGGTAAAACAAAAATGCAAACTACAAATTTTGCACTCATTTTTCAACAGATAGAGGTGTTATAATATGAATATAACATACCTTGGGGGCGTGACACAAAGCTGAGGCTAAAAATAACATCTGTAGACAGCTGACTATTCTGTTGAACAAAAAAATATGTCCATGCCAGGATTTCACACTAATATCAGAAATATAACTTCCTGTTTGTAGTCATCTTGAATGGAGTGTAGCCGAGGTTATGACTCTGTGCTTTTGGGACAGAGCGCAGGAATAAACAACCCGCTGTGTAGATAGAATAAATAACGTTTTGACACATTCATTATGTTACAGTAGGTTCATATTTATTAACATCTATTCAAAGACTTATGGGTATTGAGATGGCATTTCTCAATTAGATAAGCTAGCGAAGAAGCTTAGCTTAGCTAGTAATTAGTTTAGCTGCTAGCTTCCAACTGATCTTCATTAGATTAGGATTAAGATTGCACTTTATTGATCCCCTAGGGGAAATTCGGGATACAGCATACCCAAGTAACCTTTAGCTTGCAGAATTATTTTCAGTAGTATTTCAGATGAGCAATGCTCTCTCTATACGGCAGTTTTTCCAGATATAAAAATATTAACAGCAAGTGGTTCAGCTTCCGTCGCATCGGGATCCCGCCATGGAGTCAGACTGAACGGGCTGTTTTTTTGACAGGTGCTGTCCCACAGCTACTTCTTAGCCTCTGGCATTCGCTTCCCCTCTTCTGCTTTTTCCTCACACAAACAGTTCTGGTGTCTGCAGAATTGGCACTGTGATTGGAGTCTTTCATAATTGCTGGTGGCAAGTGAACATCTGGCTCCAGAGTCTGGAGTTGTTACTCTGAAGGAGGAAGTCACAGCTGCACCTCAGGCTGTGGGGTTGGTTGGCCGGCTCCAAAACAATCTGGAAAACGACGAGTAAAGCCAAGAAACAACTTATGTTGTATAAATTGCCACCTCTAAGTGTGTGATGACAGTAGAATCAAACAGTTCAGCATTTTTCGTAGGCTGTTTTTCTTTTTAGGACTTTGCAATTCATTATTTAATTTTGGCGAGTCAGTAGCCATTAATCAACGCTGCCAGCGCTAGCAGCAGTGTCAGAGGCAACATACCTAAATCAATGCCCACTGGAAGTGTTTTCCAGCCCTGAATTAAATAGAAAATATGAATGCAGCGGACAGCGACTCAGGGGGCTGGATCCAGGCAAAGGAAATGTCACCTTCTGGGAAACTTACAGATTGTATTTTTAAACGAGCAACCTGTAATCCAAAGGTAGAGAGAATGCCCTACTATGAAGGAACCAAAACAGAGTTAGATGTCAATCCAAATGCGCTGAAGCTCTTTGTCGTTAGTTGCGTTGCACAAAGTGAGGTAGGGTGGATGTTTTGAATCATTGTAATTATTCTGATTCATGATGGAATCTGAAAGATGGAAAAAAGATGCATTCCTATCTTTCAAGAGCATGTGTACTGCATGTGTATAGCTATCATTGATATACTCAATTCCTGGATTGGGCTTTAAGGAGTAATGATATAATGCAAGCCTAGTTCATAGACTTACCTGAGCCAGGCTGCTTGGACTTGGTCTTAGGCTTGGTTGATTTTTGACTTTCTTGCAGCATAGTATTGTTTTTAGGTCAGGTCATCTGGGTTAAGAGGTGCCATTGTATAGGGTCAAATATAACTGGTAAAGTAATCCAGGGTGAGCACTGGCATAGAAACCTTGCTGAGATATGTAGAACACTTCCCATCATAGATGTACAGTGACGTAGGCCCGCAGTACCTCTATAAAAGGCTCGACAGTAAATTCCAGTAATTTCAAACCGCCGCCATCTGCGCTCAGCACTGATCAAACGCTCATCACATTTACATCATGAACATCAGCATCACAGAAACACCCCAACATCGATTTCTAACACATCACTGATCAAAGCGCCGTATTGCGGACTCGATCTCACTCGTCCAGTTGCTGTAGACTGATATGCTAACCCACTGTTTGCTGTTTAGAGGGAGGGAGAGAGAGACACACAGAGAGAGAGAAAGAGAGACAGAGAAACAGAAGGAGAGAGAGTCTGTCTTCACTACAAGGGTAAGTGTGGCTGGAGGGAGAATCGAATGACAGGGGTATTCTCTGCAGACTCCCAGCCAGCAGCAGCAGAGGGAGAGAAGCAGAGGGAGAGAGAGATGCAAGAGAGAGCAACGCAAGGCGGACAGAAAGAGACAGAGATAGAAAAGACGAGAGCTGCTCACTCTCACACTAACAGATGGGTGGTGCAGTCATCAAGTCAATATTTACTCTTTTCTTAACAAAAATTTGGCAAAATTAGCTCAGCTGATGAAGTAGAAGGCAGCAGGAGCGTCTCGGTTTGTTTGAACGTGTCCTCGAGGAGTAAAAACAACACCGAATTGATGATAATTGCTGCTAGGCTACACGCGTGGCTCTAAAAATACACGGGAACTGAACAGAAAAGCTATTACCCACCCCTGCTCTTTCTAATTCTTCCCTCCTTCCGTCCCCGCCTCCCCTGTTAAACGCGCACTCGCACACCGTCTGCACATTCACTTTACCCGTGGCTCAATCCACTATGGGGATACATGTGAACGCAATTTGCACTTCCAATTAAACTGTCGACCTTCGCTCCAGAATGCGAAACGTGATTTTGTACCATCCTCCCCTGGATAGCTATAATTACCCGGCCAGCCCAATAATAGAGAGAATAAGGCTTTACAAAACACTGACGAATCTCGCGGTCCTTACTGTAACACAGAACCTTACTGTACCAGGAGCGTAGAACTCAGCAAAATAATTGTTCAGTACATTTTCAGCATTTGGGGTGAAAAGTAAGAAACTCTGAGACGCATTTAGCTCACATTAGATTTGTTTATTGTTTATAGATGTATTGATATAGTTTGGTCGCTTATGTCTGTCAAGATAAGCGACCGAAATTAATCAAACCATATTCAAACCTGTTTTTGTTTGACACCGCCTCACACCACCCGAGATTACCATCTCTAGCTTAGAGCAGGTTGAACGGCTGGGCTGGGGCTTCCTCCAACAAAGGTTACGATAAGCGGAGAGAGAGGAGAGGGCAAGCGGCGGTGGGAAGGCTAAACTAAAGCAGCAAACCAGTGAGATAGAAATATATCAGATGCAAAGAAGAGTTGGGCAACTTCTCGGGTCATGACAGGCGTTGCCCGAGAAAGTTAGCCTAGTGTGTGCCACAGCATTCAATTTGTTCCCGAAGAGGACCCAACTCATTTCCAGAAGCCGTCTGCATGAGGATAGAGAGCAGTGTGACTCCAGAGGAAGAGGCGAATTGAAAACATAGCACAATACAATAGGCTCGGGTTAGCCTAAAGCATGCTGCTGAGCCTCTAACACGGCTCCAACACATGACTCGCTGGCCAGATCAGATGACTAGATAAACAGCAGGAATGTAGCTTCTTCCTCTTTCTACAGCACTGCTCTGTCTGGGTGGGAAGAGAGAGAGAGGGAGGGGGCGGTGTGTATGTGTGCGTGCGTGCGTGCGTGTGTGTCTACAGCATGTGCCAGAATAGCATCTTTAATCAGCCTACTACTGTACAAGATAACAAGTCCAAGCAATTATGTAACATTTAGCAGCTGAGCTTATCACTTATCCTGCTCTACTAACTTGGAATGCAGAATGCAGAGTACCACTGCACAATCGCCTGTATTTTATTATTGACTTGCGTAATCTAATTGCTTCCAGGGAATGGCTGGTTTCGTGTAGATATCCCGGAGTGGGACAGAGGGGAAAATATTTATTCTAGGCCTAATTTATGTCTTTATTTGTTTTCTCCGTTACAAGACAAAGTGGATTTTAATGGTGGTGTTGCCATGCTTTGTTTAGGGGTTTACAACTCATCAAATGGAAATATTCCCTGAACTCTAGGACTCGGGGAAACAAACAGATTCTAGGCCGAGTATAAACACGCCGTGTAACAGAGTCGGTTCCCTCACACGGGTTTCCGTCCAGTGCCAGATATTTGTCAAAGGCTCCGAGCCATTTTTCATCAGCCACTTCTTCCTTGTCATTTAAACAAACCTCTGGACTTAACGCATAAATCCGTTAGATGGCTATCATAACAAACTGTAGAAGTAATGTAAAGTTTAGAAAAGTGTCACAATCAAAGCACATGAAACGGGGAGTGTTGTAAATCTTGTTTTGGCGGATGTTTGAAGCTCCGGAGTAGAGCACATCTTTTTTTTTTCCGAATGACACAAATTTAGGCTGAAAAGGGGAACAATAGGAAATTAGAGTGTATACAGTACTGTACCACACACACACACACAAACACACGCAATCACTGCAATGTATACACACACACCCACTGAAGTCTCTCACATGCAAACAAACACACACACAAACATTCACTGATATATTTCCCAAGCTGCAGAATTAAGCAGAGAAAACAACTCCCAAGATCTCCAGCAGCCGTTGCCAGGCTTCGTCCCCTTGTCACACTACTTACTCCTGAAAACAGAATCACGCTTCCCAGCAAAGTCATTGGTTGCAATAAAGGGACACACAATCTAATAATTCATTGTGAATGGTCGAGAATGTGCGACTTGAGAAATCACGTTCGTCTAGTCTCTCAGAGAGGGGTGTAGTTGAAGAGTGTAACGGAAAGGCTTGAATGAACGTGAACGGAAGTGTGTGTCACTAGGCGAAAGTTTGTGCATGCCACACCGCGAAAAAGTATCAAACTGCCCCAACAGAACTAGCGGACTGTCAGGATCATGCCTCGTAAAGAAGTTTGCTTGCTTACTTCTTCGTGAAGGCTGATTTCCTTGTTCTGGCTCAGGTAAAACTGACTCTGATGCAAACGTTAAACCGTAGCAGTTACATCAGAAGCCAACGTTTGAATCAACAATGAGAGGAAGAACTGGATGGGTGGCCACACTGTAGGACAAAACATTAAAATGACTGGTTGCCAGTCCTTGTCCCTTATAGGTCAGATTAAAAGAGAGCTTTCCAAACAGTTCCTCTCCAGCAGCAGAGCTACTGTGCAGCGCACATTTGCATCAGTGCAGCAACGTCGCAGTACAAAGCAGGTCTTGTGCGATGGTTTGATCTGTTCAATGGGCCGTGTCATACCAACACAGAGTATGCCAGATAATAGCTTCAGTATTATCTAAGGTGGAATGGCTAGCTAATATTGGCGCTAAAGAAGCAGTCCCTGTGACAGTGGCCCTGGATCCCGGACTCCATCACTGCTAATGTAATCCTCTAATTAGCCAGCATGGTGGTGGAGGCGAGAGGTGCTCTCCCTGTGAGTGTGTGTGTGTGTGTGCGCGCGTACGTGCGTGTGCAGAGAGGCCCAGACCTAATTTTTTCCCTCGTTAGAGACAGTCGTCCATCATTCTCAAAGGCACAAGGAGTGATGTTCTCTCTCTGTTCTCTCTCTGACTCACAAAGTAGAAAAACTCTCCCTCTCACCTTTTCTCTCCGCCTCTATCTGTCTCTCTCTCGCTCTTCCCTCAGGGAGCTGACTCTTGACAGCACCGCAGAGAAAAGAAAAAACTGAAAAGTCAAAGTCTATGTGAAATGTTTTGGTGCGTGTGCCTCTGTCTCTTTGTCTGTCTGCCTTTCTCTCTTCCTCTCTCCTTCTCTGCTTCTCTCAGGCTGCCTCTCCTTTTGTCTTAACTTCCCACTTCAATTTCACCCACATCCCCCTGAGAAGGCAGCAGGGAGCAGTGTGCTTTCAAAGCATCCATTCCATTCCAGCCAACACTGCTCCATTGGTTGGCAATGGCTTCTTTTTTTTCTTCTTTGCAATATGGTGTTGTACAAAGGTTTTTACCAGAGAGACACAGGATGTCACTGTTTTATTGGAGCACATATGATAGCTTTTGGCACTGAGGGAAATCAAAGGAATGCCTAGGCGTCTTGAATTTTATTTTGTTGTTTTTCTTCACCAGGCACACGTCACAAAAACACCTTTCTAAAGAATTTATATGCTGCCCTGTTGACTCGCCTTAGCATATGTGCAAAAAACTGAACTTAACATGCCTCTAAGCGCTTTTTGGATGAACTGAAAAGATTCCAAATTCACCATAATACTGTAAGTCAACTACATCTCCAAAACCTGAACTGTAGAAGATATTATAAGAGAATTAATATTTTGCGAAAGCTTTTCCACAAAATCTTTTAAGAAAACACCAGTTCAGTTAAAACATACTATCTTGGCTGTGATGGATCCTAAGTTTTAAATCTTTACTTTTTACTCTAGACTTTGCCAAAGGCTAACCCAACTAGCTGAACCTAATCAATAGCATGGTGTTGCCGAGATCAATACAGCCTTCCACCTTTCAACAAACATTTG
>OMOV01024463.1:0-11715 GCA_900312565.1 Beryx splendens
TGGGTGGGGGGAGCGAGGGAGAGGTGGGGGAGGAGGATGTGACAGAGAGGAAGCATGGCATGGATTAGGGAGAAGAGAAAATGAAATCCCCCACTCCCTCTCAGACAAGCAGAAATTCACATCATATGCACACGCACACACCGAGCAAACGCTCTCACCTCAGTGTGGAACTTGTTGTCACAGAGGTACAGGGAGGTGTTGATTGGCTTGAAAGGCTCAAAGTCGATGTTGACTTTCTTCTCCTTTCCCTCCTCTGTCACAATGGTGCCACAGTACACCACCAAACCATTAGGTGGCACTGGCAGGAGAGAAAGGGAAGAGGCCGTTAGATTAGACAGGCAACAGGTCTTTGTCAAGATGGGCAATGTATAGTATCAGAGGAAGCAAGAACTTGTGTACAGCGCATATTCAGAGATATTTCTATAGTATATTCAGTCTTGCTGTGGCTCGAATACAGACTCTCAGCCTGATCTGCTAAGACAACATCTTCCAGTCATTTGTTTTTTCCTGCCATGCATTTCTGCTATATGTGGTCAAATGTAATGTAAAAACGTTACATGTAGAGAGACATACGTATACTACTACATATCTACTATGTGTATACAACTATCTCCAAATAGACACATCAAATGCACAAGAAACACACATCAGTTGGAAAAGCATGGTCATATTTCATTAACATTATCAACCTCTTGCAATGGAAAGATACTGAGGACAATGTATATAATTGTTGGATCAATCTAGGACTTTGGGTGAACTTGATGCCCTTCAAACTAAACTCACAAAGGCAAGTCAAAAAGTGTGTTCATTTGGGGTTCTGAGATCCCTCAGTCACAACACATACCCTTGTTGTAGAGTTTTAGTCTTTGTTGTACAGAGGTGATGGCGCCGAGCACAGAGAGCCTGTTGACTCTGCTCTTGATGTTGGAGGCCGTGCCAAACTCATCAGCCAACATCTTGGCCACTCTGGATATCTGGTCCTTGGGAGGGATGATCAATGAGATCATACTGGTGCCGTTACTATGGAGACAGACAGATGGGACTTAAAGTTAGTTACTTACACACTTTGACATTAGTATAACTAAAACTTTAAGGGGGTGCACTCATACGAACACACACGCACATTAAGCAACAAGTATAACATGCTGTGGGATGCGTATCTAATGACACCCTTTCACCTTTTGTGCTTTACAATGTTACTAAAACAGAACACATCACCACACTAGTTTTTCATACCCATGTCAACGTGACACTGGGATAATCACTTATTCACAACAAAAACAAACACTATTTAAACTTTGTAGCACCACACATATACACTGTCAATTTCCTCACCTTCAACCTACTTTCACCCATTATTCTGTCATCTTAGCAACAACACACTACCCTCCCTGGCAAAATACTACCATGACACGACCTGAGAGAGAGAGAAAAGGGGTGGGCTTTGAATTACACACGACAATCTCTGTCCTTGACACCAAGGACTGAGTTGAAGTTCAACTCCACACTGTCTGTGCAGTCGCTACCTGTTAAAAGGCAAAGCTTACACGCTGACGAGGCACACACACAGGTAGCGGCAGCCGGTTGAATACAGGGCAAATGGTCAACCGTATGTAACATGGCAGGCACAGGACAGCACAGCAAATTCTGCGCAACACTAGACGGCAAGCTGTCGCAGAGTAAGCTATTAGCTAGTGTAGCTAACACCCACAATCCACACGCCGTATTTGATAACTAAGGGAGGCCGCAGGCCACAGCACCCCTACCTGCAAACAACACATTTTCTATTCTTTCCAGCTGACCACTTTGTTGCTAGTAAAGCCCTCGTGGAAGCAGCTCGACTGTCATAAGGTAACTAGCCGGCCGGCTCTGATGGGAATTATGAAGCTTTGTCACATAATCTTCAGAAGAAAGAACAAAGCTAACATCATATCGTGTCCTAGAATGCGTCTGTCAGCGCATGTGGAAGTCCAATTATAAGCTAGCCGGCCTCCCATTATCATCAACGTGCTTTCTTGTGAAAGAATCCCATCGCGGCCTGTTTCCAGAAATGACGTCTGTTAGCCAGGCTAATTAGCTTTACGGGTGCTATATAATCATTTGTATGATTGCTACATCAAAACAACATTTCCCGCAATGTCAACGAGAACACATCAACGTGAAACCATCTAAAGTGTCCTCTGCCAAATCAACACAACGTTTACAAAGGTTAGCAGAGGTTCAATGCGACAGTAGTTAACTGCATTAGCAAGCTAACAGCCACAGCTAAAGTAAGCTAAGTTAGCTAAGCTAGGCTACCACTCCCAAATTCGGCCCCACTTCTCCGATCTCCAGCTGTTGCGGCGGTCCACACACACCATCTCCCGGAGCCATACACATTCAGACAGTTATGCTGGCCGTGGCATCAATACACAGCCCAAATTTACCACTTACCCACGGGCAGCTTCCAAACTTTTGATCAGCTTCTTGATTTTCCATATCTCCACGTTCCTGTCCGCCGCGCTGGGGTCGTCCGCCATCTTTCTGCTGTAATCGCTTCAGCACCTGAAAAGACGTGATAAAGACGAGCAAAACATATGCGGTAAACCGGTGGGTAAGAAAACTGACCAAGGTCCTTAATCCAAACACCCTGACAAAATTGTTCGTCATAACTAGCTGACTACCTCTCCAAACTAGTGGCGCGGTGTCCGAAAGGCACCTGACCAGTGCTGGTAGCTGGACTGACCGTGAGGGAAAGACTTTACCCTGGATGGTTCTGTCAGTAAAGTGCGCGGAAAAACGGGCCTATGCAGTCTTCCAGGCCCTAGTGTCCACCCTATTCATTATCTAACAGCGGCTGAAGACGACCTACTTTCCCCCAGTTACCCTGGAAACCATACAATCACCAACTGTCAGCCTTTTAGACGTCTATTGAGTTTAGGAGCACAGCCGGTTCTAGTACCGTACCTGCCTCGGACAACACCGCTCCGCTCTCTGTCTCTTGCGCTACGTCTGCCGAGCTCGCTGAGTCGGTGGTCGGAGGAATGACGTTGCCTTTCCGACCGGTTTCTTCCGCACGCAGCGCGTGGTGCGACGGGGCTCACATGTGGGAGGTGGTTAGAATTGTGGTGTTCACTTCCTGGAAACCGCATAGAAACCAACGACACGTTTTGGTTGGTTCCCGTGCCCCGCCAATCATAGAATTCTGAACACCGATTGGACTCGAGCTTAAAACTTGTTCGTTGCTGGACGCGCTGAGCAACACACGCTCATGTTGTCCCACGATTTACTTTTCTTTCCAAAATGTGGAGTCTGACTGACTACACACATTTATACAGCCTCAATTCCTGATGCAATTCCACTTTTTGGTACTCTATATGCTACTTTTTAAGATGCTTATTTTTTCCTTAGTGAGTGAAGATCTGGTGGTCAATCTGAAAACACTTTAAAAACGGGTTTTAAGCGATCCACTTACAGTGGCACGCTTCTACAGCAGGCTGTTGTTGGGTTTGGTGTAAATCTCCTTTTGGGGGGGCAAAGTTGTCCAGCAGCCATAGCGCAACTGGCTGTCAGTCGACCAATCAGAGCCCATATTCCCACTGCATGGAGTGTCAGAAAAATCAAAACAGAGAAACGACTAAAGGCCCATTCACTTCTAGAACCTAACTATAAAGATGACTAAACAACAGTGACACATTGTTACTCAAGCATTCACACTGCAATGATATCTCTGGTAAGTAGACTACTCAGCAAACAAGGCGTCAAGTCATGGCTGACCGGCACAGTCCAGTGGCTGCAGGCACAAAGGAACACCTGGGGCGCTCTGTCCTGCAGGCAGCGTGAGTGGAGAAGTCTGTGGCTGAAGGCTGAGAGGGGTTCTCCAGGATGGAGGAGATCTTTCCCCTCATCCTCCTCTCTGCTACTACCTCCAGACTGTCCAGTTCCTGTCCAACAACAGAGCCAGTATTCAGTCTGTTGGCTCCCCCTGCCTTGCCGCCTCCCCAGCACACCACAGCAAAGCACAGTGCGCTGGCTGCTACAGACTGGTAGAACATCTGCAGCAGCCTGTTGCACACACTGAAGGGAGAACAGTCTGCTCTGTCCTTCCCTGTAGAGCAGCGGTTCCCAACCTTTTTTCATTGGAGCCCCTCTACTTGTATCTAGGAAAAGCTGAGCCCCCTAACACACACGCACGCACGCACGCACGCACGCACGCACGCACCCACGCACACACACACACACACACACACACACACACACACACACACAAACACACCAAAAGAATAAAGTGATTGATTCCAAATCTTTATTGGCAAAAATTAATATAAATAATGTTCCCCCCCCCCCTTTTCTCTTTGGTTCGTCCTGGTTATCTTTAGTTAATAATACCCCTTTTAGTTAAATTTATATATGTGGACGTAGGCATATCTGTATTCATGTATGAATGTATGTACGTATAAATATTTGCGTGCATACGTGTGTATGTATGTGAATATACCTATATATTTTCTTTCCTTCTGTTTGTGTCACCAGGTGTATAAAATACACACACAATAATAATAATAAACTATAATAATATATATAATATAATAATATTAAACTAAGTAGCCTATTATTTTTGAGTGAGGACCAAAAAATGTATCTTTTTAAATAGTTTTATATACAGACTTTTGATTATCCAGTAAGTGTGTTATTATGATTTTATTTAACATGTGCAGATCTAATTTTGACAACCTCAGAGCAGACAAAGCCTCGCAACCCCTGGGATCTTTGGCGCCCCCTTCAGGGGGGCGCGGACCCCAGGTTGGGAACCACTGCTGTAGGGCCTCGGTGTTGTCCTCTGTCCTCAGTGTTGCAGGTTGCCTTGCGTCTTCTTGATCTTTGTTGTTTGTGTGATAGCCTAGATTTAGGCAATTATTGGACATTTTGAATGTGCAGCTGATATACTTGGGTTTGATACTTTAAGCTGTTATAATGGTCAGCTTCACGGAGAAAACAGGTGGCGAGCTTGAAACTAGCACTAAGTTTGTTTTCACTTGTTGATTCTAATGGATTCAACTCTTCCACCTTCAGGACTGAAATAAGCACTTCCAGCTGCTTTGAGAAAATCCAACACATTTTCTGAAGTTAACATTTTTCTGGTTCTGAATGTGACGCCAGTTCCATCCATTCTGGGCCATTGCTGCTACAATATGTTTAGTTATGAGCTGTCTCAAAATGACAGGGACTGCACACATACTTATCATAGACCATATTATTTTAAAGTCTTTAAGGTGCAGTGGTAGTTAGAGAAGTGAGTATACTGAAGGCAGGAGAGTAAACTGTGCCTTCAGATGTTCGGTGGTAGTTAGGCTGATTGGTGAGAGTACAAAAATGGCCACATAAAGACAACAATTACCTTCATATAATAATCATTCCTACACTGTCTACTTATAGACTACAGCTAGTGAGCTTCCCAAAACGTCTGACTTTGCTACCCTCCCACGCTACCAGCCGAAATGTGCTCTGCCTACCACTTGGCTTTTGCCAGGGAGTCACTTAGAGAAAAGAAATAACAGATAGGATGGGAAAACTGGGACGGTGTCAATTAAATATCATTGGAGAGATGTTAATTGATGATGCTCTTATGGTGATACATGTCCCATTAAAGGAGAGTGGATATACTGTATATTGTCATCAGTTTTTAATAAATTGAATTTCATAGATTACATTGCTAATGAGCATCTAAATTATATTTTCACAGAAATCTGCCCATGGTCTTCAGTGCCAGAGCAGACGCCGGTCAGCCAGATTTCATGTTGAACTGTTCAGTGATGCTATAAATAAAATGTAATGGGTATGTTATCCTCACGGCATCCAAGTCAGCAGGGTCAGTCATCCCTTTAGCCTATGACTGTTGGTACAGTGCAGCTTCTGAGCTGCTGACTGGGCTATTTCTAGCCACAAAAGGTCAGTTGTCCAATTACTCTGATTGGTGGTACAAAATCCTTTTCTGAAAATTGTAATAGGCTGTTTCAAGCCAGGGGGCTCAGTTGTCCCATTACCTGTTGTTGTTATTGAGGATGATGGTGCAGATGGAAATGACTGGGTGAGATGTTGTGAGTGATGTGTAAGCCTAAGATTGCACTGTAAGTGGAGTCATGTCAGTAGGTGAGAGGTAGTTCTGGGACACAATAATTTACCGTTGAGCCTTCTGGAGGTGTTGTGAGCCTGCTTAACCCCAATGTCATACCAAGCCACATTTCTGCTTAAAATCCCACATAGTTTTAAAGTAAAATGGCAGTTACATTGAATCTAGTGTATTGGTAGAGGCAAAACACAGTTTGCTCTCTTCTCTCTTAGACACTATCTTATACCTTATATACTCTTCAATGGCATTTAGTCCTTATTACAGGAGAGATGTACAGAACTCACATCACAACATCCCACGTAACCAAATTGTTTCAAGTAAAACATTACATTTCTCTGTGAATGTACAGTGTCTGCCACATCAATTGTGAACTGGAGGCACTCATTGTTGCCACATTAGTTTTTAGGAAAATTACCACCAAATTAAAAAAAAGACACTGAGCAACAGACTCAGGTATTTGCCCCCCCACACACACACACACACACCACTGAACTGTGTGTGTGTGTGAGCAACAGACTCAGGTATCCCCCCCGCACACACACACACACACACACCACTGAACTCTTCCTCCATTTCCCCTATAATTAGTACATAATGTCATGCTTCTTTCCAGCAAACATTCAAAGTAAGACTTAAATAGGAGCCGCATGTCAGAAACAGTTGCATTGTTTTTTTTTTTTATGTAGCAGTGGAGCAGCATTGGGGTATGTACAGATTCAGACCACTAGATGACAGCATTGGTTAATGAACAAATGAACTGCCTCTACAGTGACACACATCTTATTAGTTAAAAAATGATCTTATCCCTAAACCTTCAGTTTTATTGTATTGTTCCATGGGACATTCAGAAGTCTAGCCTTCTTGTATATTATCTCTCCTAATTGCGGCACACAGATTGCTAGACTTGAGATGGATGCCATATGCTGGAAATCAATCAGTGTCTATGGTGAATTGTGATTGATTTACTCAGAACAAACATCTGTTTGTGCATCAAGGAACAAGCTCAAGGATCATCCCCATGGTATTATCCTTCTCTGGTAAACAGGGGGAGCCGGGGGTGGAGTTTCTGTCCAATATCCGGCGCTGTCTGGATAGCTGCATCAAGGGAAAAAAATAGGCTACAGCAGTTTGTGCAACAGACTGCTTCCAAAACTGTCCAGCACCGATATCAGCGTCAATTCATCACCATCTGTCGGCCATCAGGGCAGTAATGATCTGTCGCTTGGAAATGGATGGCGCTTGCTGTGCTGTGGACAGGAGCTGTCCTGGCCAGGACTGCTAGCCCTGGTCCCACCTGTTCCTCACACACAACCATTCAGGTGAGGAGAGAAGGTGAAGAGGTTGTTGAATCCTCGGCACTCCAGATGAATCGGGCTGAGTTGGGGAAGGACAGGATTGGTAATGACAACAACAATAGCATTGAAACACCACATCCAACATAAGGCATTATATATTATGGCTTTGAAGAGAGGCAATTCTATGGGAATTATATGTGAAAGCCGCTGTGTTGAGTAAAATAAATCATATGACTGAAACGCAACTTTTCACATTTGTGATGGAAAATAAAGGGTAAACACACAGACCGTTGTTACACAATGCACACAAGTCTATACAGTGTGCTCATTGTGTGATGCCCAAGCATAAGTTTGGTACATTATGATAATTTTATATCTGCAATGGCTTACAACAGATGGTTGTAAAACAAATCCTTTGGCAGAAGGAAGAAACAAGGTGTGTGCTTTCTCTCAGGCAGAGTCAGTGGAGTGTAGAAAGAAAGAAGCTTGGCTGGAGGGAGCTGTGGGTTATGGAGGCAAACCAAATTCATTATAGGTGCAACCTATGAGGTACTAGCATCTCCCCAAAGTCTCAGTCTATATAGGTGAGGACCCTGCCTGTTCCTTATGTTCAGTCAACTTACATATTCTGTCAGGATGTAGATTGTACCTTTTCCAATGAAAAAACACTTGGTGAAATAACTGAAAATGCTGAACGCTCAAATGCTGAAATGTTGGGCAGCAACAACAATTGAGAGCAAACGGTTCGAAAGTCGTTAGATGATAGGAAGATTTAAAAATTGAGGAAGAAGGATTTAGTAGTGAGGCACTTTTAGGCAAACGAGTAGGCAGAGATTAGTAAATGGCAGTAGATTTGGGGAAACAGCTGATAATACTGTGGGAAATAGTGAGCGTTAGTTTGGGGCCAGACTTGATGTTGTGGTCAGGGGCGAGTTTGTATGTTGTGGAGCTCACAGTGCCATGGGAAGACATGGTAGATGAGGCATTTTAAGGGAAGATGCTGGAAAGCTGGAGTGCGCTCTGTGGAGGTTGGCTGCTGACAGTTTGTAGCAAAGACAACTTCAGTACTACTTGATGTATTAGGCATTCAGGTGTTGAGCTTAAAGCAGACACTAAAGGCTACGTCTGAGGCTTGTTGGGAGCCAGTGAGCAGCTGTGACTGGGGCATAAAGTCACCAGCACCCTTGAGTGTTACGAGGTAGGGAATGTTTGGGGGTGTATTTGGTTTTTCTTGCTGGGGAACTGGTTTGTTTTGCCAGTATGTCCAATGGTCTGTAGAGCCATGATGGAATGTTGGTTTGTTAACAACTGGTTGCTTGTGGCATGTTTGCTGATGGCTCTTCGCTTGTTAGCTGGCATCTGTTTGCTAGTGGTATATTTGCTGGTATGTTGGTTTTGTTAGTATGTTATTATAGTGGCTTGGTTACAATGTTATTCCTAACCTTCCCCGTACCCTAACCAAGGCCCATATGCTAACTGGGGTCAACCCAAACCATACCTTTCCTTCCTTATCTTCACCAGGGTTGGTATCCCACGCTTCAGTGAAACATTAGTGAAAGAAGGTGCCCACTTGATAACCCCAATGACATACCCGCACTTACACATTCAAACCTGTAACAGCTAGATTGGTAGATGGTTTGTGAATGGTGCCGCTTGTCTGGTAGATCTGTGACGGTGTAGCCTAATGTCCTCTATGGTAAACAATTTGGGTCAGTGCATTCTTTTAACATCTTAATTATAGATTCTCAACCTGGATTATGGCAGAAAGGATGCGTTAGGGATTGTTATCCTGTGTATTGATAATAGGGCGCAAAAATGCAAGAAGCCTTTAAGGAACCTTGGATTCAACTGAATGATAGTCTTTGAGAAGTAATCAATGTGGCTTTTATCCTGTGACATAAAGCAATGAGATCATTTTAGCCCAAAAATGTACAAATCATGCAAAAATCTCACAGCATAATTTTATTAAATATAGATAATATATATTGATTCTAGAATATTGGGCCTATTGCGGTGCGATACTGCAGTGATTAGAAAGTAGTCAACTCCATCAATCATATTTGACTTGCATGTAATGGTTACTCAGATAATATACACACCTGAATGAATGTACAGTAAATTTGCAGGTGTAGCCTATGGCCACCTTCACTGGAATGTCACACTGCATCCCCCTTTGTATCACCAAAGGCCTCTTGTTACCCGATCCAGGTAACACTGTCATAGCTTGAGTGGCTAATGGTCTGTGCTGTCATGGTGGCATCTGCGTGTGCCATGGTGACCAGTCAGTGAGTGGGAGGGGAGCAGGTACGTGTGTGGGAGGGCTATGGAGAGCATGACCCAAAACAGATGCCATCAGGTTTGCTAGGCTCCATTTCCCATCTGTGGCCATCTGCTCAAGTGGAGCGGAGGGAGAGAGGCATGCCTCTCATGTAAGAGGTAGAGGGAGGGACCCTCTGGGGTATTCAAGGACATTATCTTGCTTGTCATTGCTGACAACTTTGGGTGGGGTACAAAGACGGAGAGAGAGGGAGGCTCTGCAATCAGTTACAGAAACAGGCAGGGAAATAGATAAACAGAGATACACAGACACAAACCCAATGATATTTAGGTTATGAAACTTATACAGAGAGGGGACCAACATAGACCTTTCCCTGACTTGTACAAACACACCCAAAAACTTTTCTATGACCCTGCTCGCGCAGACATGTTGTGCTTCGATGCGTGCCCTCCCATGAAAACTTAATTTGCTCTTCAGTGCGAGCTGTACAGCTCTGTACAAGGCAGAGGAAACCTTTGAACTCCTCGGAGGGAATTAAGCAGCAGTTCTTCTCTGCTGCTGACTAGCTAATCTGTGACTCAGTATGTCTCTCTCCCTCTTGCCCTCTTTCTCTCCGCCCTGCTGAAAGGGAGGATCATAATCATCAGCGTTTCAATAGCTTGCTTATGACTTAAACCAATCTTCTTAAGACATGCTGTGTGAGTGCGAAAACGTACATCTGTTTGTGTCTGTCGGCCATCTGCTGTGCCGCTGTGCGGTTTTGGTGCTGGGACATGAAGTGCACAGATTCTGGATTGCAGCAGCAGGGGTGCATGTATGCATGCCTTTCTGCAGATCTCAGAGTTGACAGTCTTGTCACATCCCCGGCTCTTTCTGCTCTCCTCAGAGGCAGACAGGAGATTTACGGATCTGCTTCCTAACATTAAGTGGATTAATCAGGAACGGAGGGCCAAGGTTGTCATAAATATAAATGAGGGCTTCTGAGGCGTAGGGCGAGACTTGCTCCATGTCCACACAGTATAGTCTATTAGGAGTTTATCAGCAAAGTGGATTAAGACCAATAACCTCAATTTAGAGGCCAGAACACACAATGTATCTTAATGACGCATTTGAAAGGGGTTAAACTAAAAGGTAATGTGGACCAGCTGGCCCACCTACACCACTGATTGACTTATGGTATAATCCAATTGTCTTTCATGCCTCAGGGAGCTTGGAGTTTACTGTATTATATAGTTAGTTAAAGTTAGACTGAAAAACTTTTTTCCTCATTTTTTTGCTGTGACTGTTAGTCTGGAACACACTGGCACTATCTTGCCAATGTTATGTCAAAATAGTTTCACTCCCCAAATGTTTTTATACAGAATGATTTCAGAGCTGAGCAATTTGAAGGCAGAGACAGGAGCAGTTTCCACACCCTTCGACTAATAAAGACAAGTAGACCTGCTTGGACATTGGTTTGCTTGGTGTGCTACCCGGAGGAGGAGGCTGCGTCACAGTCAACACATCCAGTTGATAAAACCTTGATGCCACCATCACTCTCCAAGGAGGCAGTGAGATACCAGATGCTGCTGTCACTCTCAGCACTCCCAGGGTCTGATGGTGTATCTTTGGTCGGCAGCAAGCTGCACATGTACATGCAGACACAGAGTAACATGCACATACATTCTTGTGTGCACATGCCTTGTTGTTATGGGCATTGCCATTCTAGTAGCATACGACCCCCCTATCCGAAAGAAGTGCAGCACGGGATGAAGGGAAGAACTCAGAATTGCTTTAGTGTTGATAAGAACTTGTTTGGCACCGTTTGAGATAATTCCATTGCAGAAAGAAAACCTTACACCAGTACAGAACCACTCACTGTGGCGGGACTTCGTTTTGGTGTTACCTTTATTGAGACTACACTCAGTACACTGTATGACTCATTGTGAAAGATTCATGTTTTGTGACAGCCGCTGAGCACCAGAGACAGGCAGGGGTCTTGGTTTTCTCTCCCTCTGCCCCCCCCCATTTCTCTCCTCTCCTTCACCCCCCCC
>OMOV01024512.1:11435-21927 GCA_900312565.1 Beryx splendens
TGTTTCATAATTCAACATTGGACTGCAGCTACACCCCCCCCCGCCCCCCCCCCCCCTCCCTGCTTTTTCTCTTTCCCTTTCTTCTTTCTTTTGTTTTTTTTATTTTTTTTTTTCGTTCTTTTTTTTTTTTTTTTTTTTTTTTTTCTTGTTTAGCTTTGTAGTCAATAATACGCTTTAAGTAAGTAAGCAATAAGAGTATAATGTTACTGTATAGCAAAATAGTTCAGTGATTTTCCCAGGTTCAGTTATTAATGACAATATGAGAATGAAAAATAAATATTTTTAGTCAGTCACAGTTTTGGTGTGCAGAACACCCTGTTTTTCTCTTACTGTTCCTGCATTTACCATCGTTTCTGAAGGATATGCATTGCTTTGCAGAGCACATGAGAGCTGGGTATAATCTGCAGTATTCGTTTCATGATGACATTTTATACTTATACTATTACAGTGGTATAATTTGTCTGTTGTATATCTAGTTTGCTAATTGATAATAAATTGATAACTGGAAGTTGACTTGTTTCCAGCTGTCATTATGGAAATGATCAGGCTGATGAAGTTCCCTCAGGCTTGTTCTCCTGTGTTTATCCTCTGCTGGTCGTAATACTATGATGCTGTGGACAGCAAAGCCTGTACGAACAGTGTCATGGTTTTGATGATGATGTTTCTCCTGCAGTTTGCCCGTCAGTTCAGTCGAGATGAGCCGCTGACGTTTGACTGGGTCTGTCGGCATGTCAGCTGGCCGCTGGCTGCACCCAAAAACATAAAAGACTTGGTCCACTTGGAAGCTGTTCATGATGTGTTGGACCTGTACCTCTGGTTAAGGTAATACAATGTTTTTAAATCTACCATTAGACCTCCTCCACTTCTACTGTTCTGCTGTGCTTAGGGACACTTACAATACATCTGTCAAAATGTGAAAAACCTTTGCTTCACTGCAACTTGTGTGTCTCTGTAGCTACCGTTTCATGGACATGTTCCCAGACACTGCCTTGGTTCGGGAGATCCAACAGGAACTCGATGACATCATCCAACAGGGCGTCCGAAATATCACACGCCTCATCAGAGCCACTGACACGACCACCACTGAGCGGCTACAGACACAGAGCAACAAACCAACCAGCAGCAGCTTCACAGCTGGCAACAGAAGTCAAAGAGTAGCAAAGGGAAGGTCAGGGCAGATGATTGACAGTTCTCTAGCCGGTCGCCTGGTGCGGGACGGGCTCCTGACCCCTGACTTGCTCCGGCAGCTGCAAAGGGAGTGGTCTAAAGATCAACAACAGGAACTCACTAATCAGAGCGCACTAGACACAGGGAGTCACAGTAATAACAAAGGGAATAGGAGAAAGAAGAAGAAATAAGCAACAAAATGGTTATTATGGATGTTGCACATGGTCAGTGTTGTTCCCATGGAGATGAATAATTGGATTTGAAACTATTTGATAAAGACCTTGGATAAGATCTGGCTCATTTTTCCCATTGACACCATTGCATTTCTGAAAAAGTGAAATGGGGGTTTTAATGAGTTAAATGGATCCTATGGGTATTTCTCAGCACATAAATGAATATAATTAGCTTTCAGTTCAACCTGAAGACGAATATCACCAAAATGGAGGTTTTGGCACAAGAGTAATTGGTTACGCTCATGTGATCTAGCCTGGACTGAGGTTAATGCCCGAGTACTATGTCATCTGGGACTGTCATGTGATGAACTCATTTTGAGTGTGGTAAACGCTCAAGTGGTAGGTGGTAGTGTCAGAAATGATTCTAGTTAAGGTAGTTTCTTCTACCTTCTCCTACCTTCATGTGAACTACTGGCTGCATTCGATCCAAAGAGGCGCTCCCTTGTCCCTGCTGAAGGCTCGGGGGCCTGGTGAGAGATCCGCTGCTCAGGGCCACTCCTCACTTCACTGGGATCATAAGTTAAAACTCCCAACTGGACTCAGCTTGGAACCCTGTAAACTCTGCTTGGCCATGTTGATGTTTTATTGCCAACAATCAATACAGATGAAACTGTATTGTTCACACTTGGGATTTCCTTGTACAAGTACTGTGCTGTGCAAGTACCTACACAACAAGAATAGACCCGTTGTCATCGGTCATTTTGGGAGACGTCATGTCCTAATTGAGCTACCACTACCACTCCACACTAGTTATACCTTAGTACAGTGCATCTGACATGCAACAGTGTTTACCATAGTAATGTTTCAATGGAGAGTCGCAGGATGTCACATTGTCTAAATGTGTGTCAGAAGCATTCTGACTCTACCAAGAAACATTTTGAGATGCGTCATGTAAATATTGTGCAGGGCTGGGTTCAATTTACTTTCAATTCATTAAATTCAGGGAGTGGACTCAAAAGTAGGAAAACTTCACAACTGCATGATGGCATGGTACGTATTTGGATATATTTCAAAATGAGCACTCAATTCAAATAAAACTCTTCTCAAATGAATTGCATTTTCTATTTACATTTTATATTGATTGAATTGAGTCCAGCCCTAGTCGTGTCTATAGATGATATTCCATATTTTTGCCAGTTGCTGATTGTACATTTAGGATAATGATGACATGATCACGACTGAATAAAAAATGTTTTTTTGCCATTATGTTATAATTAGTGTTTTAATTTCATGACCAGTAGTGTATTACGTGGGTCACATACATTCTTAAAACATAGCCTAATTATTGTCAAAAAGTGCAAACATCCTTCAATCTTGACACTTTTACTTACTTTTACTTACACTACTTTTATTATTTTTATTGTAATTGATAGTTGATATTGTCTTTCACATGTGGTAAAGGTTTCATCAACCTAGGGCCAAGCTAAATAATGATAACGATAAATGATAATGCATTACAAAATCTGACGACATTTGTTATTTGCACGGCCTGCAATGAGTAAATCAGCTATTCCTGACAAGCTGCCATGCCAAGTTCATCGATTACATGCCCCCTTAACGTACTGTTGTGCAACAAGAAGAATGGTAGCAGTTTCACCTCTGTGTGTCCACGTTCTGCACTATGGTGAAGCTTTGAGATGATGCTAAGCAACCTTGGATGGTCCATAAAGCACATGACTACTAAAACGTTAGCACGCACTGTAGCCAAGAAAACAAATATTGCATATTCACAGGTGAAACTGCCACTAATGGCAGAATGTTAAGTAGGTTGAACAGGATATTTGTTGTATTGCTTTAAGGAAACAAGCTCAGTTTATGTAGACTCAAGTGTTGCATTCCACTGGCCAGGGATTAGCTCCACAGTCACTCACATGAGCAACACAACACACTAACAGTAACTCACTATAACATGGCTACTTCCGCTGTGAACCAGGACCCAAAATGTGTTGCAGGCCTGTTTCTGATGGGTCGCCACAAGACAGGAGCACAAGAGTCAGGGTCCCAGGGCGAGAGACTACATTTATTCAGGGAGGGAAGGAGAGTCACTTTGACCTAAGCTAAAAGAGGCCAGAGTAGAGTGTGTGTGTGTGTTAGTAGGATAAGGGTCTAGGTCACCCAAGAAAATGTGTGTGAAACTAGAGAGGGGACACGATTTGGCCATGACTGAAAAGGGGGGAGGGAGAGAAGGTAAGACCGAAAGGGAGGAGGAAATGGAGGCGAGAATGGGGTTTGGCTTGTTTGTTAATCATTGAGTCAAAGCAGGGCTTGGTCAGTGCTGAACTGTAGACTCAGTCAGTCGGTTAGTGAGAGGAAAACGAGACTGACAACCAGTGAGAGGGGAAACAGACAGGAAATATCCCTCTTGGATTTACCTTGACAACTTCACGACAGCACATTTTCATCCAGATTTTACTTGTGTGTGTGTGTGTTTGAATGGTGTACTGACAAAGAGACTGAAAGAACTTGCATGGTGGTGTGTCACATGTCAAGATGTTGGCTGTTCATCTTCTTTCCTACTACTTCTCCAAACTCCAGGAGGACCCCACTAAAAAGGTAAGAGCTGTTCCAGTGTAAAACTGTCTCACTTTACTTGACACACAGAACTTGAACTGAAGTTTTTTCTAGTAGCAGTAATACTCAGCATTAGGGAAGCTTCTTTTAAAATGAAATCCCTTACAGTTTGTGGTAGGACAATGAGACAGAAATGGCTGTAATGCTGTAATCAACCATGAAAGTGAGATAAGTTTTCTAATTGAGGAAATATGTGTTAACTCCAGCTAATTAAGGTGCACTACTAATACTTCGAGTTTGGAAGGCTAAATTCAAAATGTAATCTGCTATTACTATTGTTTTCCTGCTGAAAGTGAAAGTTATAGCTGGAACACTGATGCTTTACCTCTTCTCTCGTTTATTCTCTTGATAAATTTGAATGAACAATGTAACCCGCTTCACAAACAGATGAGCTGTGAATTTGTTTGTCACGTGCAATATCTTGATCTTAGTTTCCATTTGAGTTGTTTTTGGTTCATCTTGGGTGAATGTTGCGTCTTATCACTGATATCTGGCATTATAAAATTATTGCCCTAAATTGAGTGCTGCAGCAATTGACTGAAGACTTTGAACAAGCGTATCTCTTGCCTTGAACTCATGAATTCCATATAAGTGTAAAGGTTTAATGGCATTACCTTTATACTTATATGGAATTCATGAGCAACAAGTCCCTCATAGTCTCATAAGCTTCTCCTAAAAGATTTGACAGACGTTAGTAATTTTGTCGCTTTCATGATGGAAATTGTAATTGTTACATCATTCACAGGGAAATTACTGCAGGCTGTTTTATAAGAGAGAACATGGGTGCAACATAAATTGCCACATTCAGCTAACAGTCCTTTTGTGCATTTCATTTACATTATACCTTTACATTTTAGGCATTTAGCTAACACTCCTCACTGCAACAGCAGAATAAGCTTAATGCCTTGATCACCATCCATCATTACAAGCAGCCAATTGTTTAGGTGTGCAGGGGTCAAGGCTATAGTGACAAAATTCCTGTGACCACATGATCATGTAAGGGAGAAATACAGGGGAAAGAAATAATAAAATAATTGCTAAAAAAGAGGTGTGAAGTGACTGTTAGAGCAATCAGAGGGAAGGAGAGGAGAGGGGACATGATTCAGTGGGGGGAGGGTTTCGTCCAGGTTACATCCCACTGTTTGTTAGATAGTCAGATTTGGGTTTAATCAGGGCAAATCTCAGACATAAGCCAGTAAGCCAGTGGTCTGATATGATGGTGACAGTACTGTAATCAATACTTACTGTACTGTGTCACTGTGTTGCTGGCGTTCTTTGCTGAGAAATGATTAACGCGTTTCCTTGGCAATGCCATTACTCTTTTCTTAGTGCCGGTGGGATTGATACACATACTCACAGCACACACACCCACATAGACACAAATATACAGCGACACCAGCCAGGCACATAGCCAGAAGGACCTTGCCCCCTGAATGTGTCACCACAGTGACAGTTTGGCTGCAGTTTGGAGTATAGTGGGTGCTGAGAGAGGGAGGAAGGAAGAGTGAGAGACATGCATGGGTCAAGGTTTTTTGACACATACTGTACCTCCTATTCATTTCTGATGGGGATTCCTGATTTTCCTGCTCTTATTTCCTATGTATGTAATTCTGATCACATTCCTGGTAAATTCTTGGTTCCCATCTCTCTTTGACTATTTGACTTGATTTCCCAAGTCTTCAAGAGCATAACGTGAATATACCCAAAATATGGAAAGTCAAATAAACAAGAGGGATGAATGTGCATTTGACCCTGTCCTGACGTCTTTGTTCTGCTGCTATTGTTTGCTTTGTTTTGCCTGGAGGATGGAGAACAAATAACAGAAGTTTCCTACAGACAGCTCTTCCTCAAACTGTTGGATAGGACCCTGAAATTGGGTCACAGAACAGCCTCGAATAGGTTTAGATTTGCAATGTTTTTTAATGAGCCTGGGTCCCTGGGTGAGATAGCCTGCTGAGTATCTTATGTGGGTTCTGACCTGAAGAAGTTTAAGTTGCTATAGTGTATATAATGGGGTGTGGTGGGAAGACTGGTTGCACACAGTAGTGGAGGAAACTGAACTGAAGTTTTTGAAGTGCAGAAAAAAAATTGCTTTGTACCTAAAGGAAGGAAGGAAGGAGCGGTCCTTTGAAACCTGCTGACAAGAGACTTGAGGGGAGCAGATGAGGACAGAAGGAGAGGGGAGATATTTTAACCCCCCCCCACTTGCTTCTCTTGTTTGCTCCATCTCCCCCTTCTTATTTTTTTAGGTGGACAGGTTTCTGTACTCCATGCGTCTCCATGACGACCAGCTAAGGGACATCTCAGCTCGTTTCCTAGGTGAAATGAAGAAGGGGCTCTCAGTGGAAAGCAACGCCGCAGCAACGCTTAAGATGTTGCCAACACATGTCTGCTCCACACCTGATGGATCAGGTAACTTTATATTAGGGGTTAGGTCAATGAAGATGTGCAATATTTTGGTCAACTGCTAACCTATTAGTACACAGTATTTTTTATTTTACTTTAGTGGGCTTTAAAAGGCTATGGCAAGAGATTGAGAGATTGTGACTGTAACTAAATACTCATATGTACCCCCCCTCCACCTCCTCTTCCAGAGAGAGGCGAGTTCCTGGCTTTGGATCTGGGAGGCTCCAGGTTTAAGGTGCTCCAAGTTAAAGTGAGAGAGGAGGCGGGGAGGAGGAGAAGGGGAGTGGAGATGGAGGAGAAGACCTACCCCATACCCAAGGAGCTACTCATTGGGAGAGGAGTAGAGGTGAGGAGGATATGGGAAGAGACAAAACACGGGGAGAGCAATGAGGAGAAGAAAGTAGGAAAGGCGGAGGGGCAGGAGAACAGGAGGGAGAAGGGGACATAGAAGGAGAGAAGCTACCTGATAGCAAGGTGAGAGCAGAGGTCAGGGGTTTTAGAAGAGGAAAGAGGACTGGTGGGGAGAGGACAGAGACAAGAGGACAAGCTACACAGCAGTAGGGGAGCAGGGGTGAGCAGTAGGAGAGAAAAGGAAGAGAGGGAGGAAGAGGAGAGGCAAGAGGAAAGAGATGGCCAGAGGTTATCAACCATCTCCACCCTGTTCCCTCTTTGTTTCTGACTATCTGTGTGTTCATCCTCTTCTCTCTCTGCCTATCTGATTCTCTGTCTGTAGTTATTTGACCACGTGTCAGAGTGTCTGAAGGACTTCCTCCATCAGAAGAACATTAGTCTGGAGGAGAAACATCCTCTGGGCTTCACCTTCTCTTTCCCCTGTCAACAGACCTCCCTGGACCAGGTAATGATATTCTAGTGTCTGTCTGTCTAGTATTGTTTTCATGGTCTAGGCTGTAAATGGCCTCCAGGCACAGATATCATTCTGGCCCTTAGACATTGTGCAGATATACACAGTTTTGCTTTGTTCTAGGTGGTATAGCTATGTGGTATATCTTATTACTCTATATTTTCTGATATCCTCTCTGCTCCTGTCTCAGGGGAACAGAAGTGGTTCTATCTTTTTAGATATATAATTTGAAAAAACCCTAACCTGTTTTATCTTCTCTCCTTTCTGTAGGGACTGTTGGTAAACTGGAGCAAAAACTGCCGGGCTCGTGGCCTCCAGGGGAAAGATGTGGTCCAGGCCCTCAGACAGGCTATCAACAGGACTGGGGTAAGACGTCGATACAATACTATTAACTACATTACCCATAATCTACTGCTCATATTATCAGACATGCCATCAACAGAACTGAGCCATTTAACAAGAAGCTTACTTTAGTAATTTAGCTGATGCTTTAGTCCAGCAAAACATTCAATTAGCTTGATGACTACACTACCCATCAGGCACTGCTCCTATGTGATATTATCCAATCAGATGCTGCTGTTGAGAGAACGTGGGTACACCAAAAAAGTTAATTACAACACAAAATAACTCTTGGAATGCACTGAACATCATAAATTCACAATATTTAACAGTGTTACAGTATCTGATGGTGGATTTTTCCTTTGATGTTTACGAGGAGGGATGGCCACAGATAGGAGCTTTAACATCAAGGAGAGACTGAAAAGTGCAACAGTCAGCTACTGCCCTTACTGACTACCTTACCCAAAAACCATCACTCAGAGCTGACTGCACTACCAGTAACACACTTCATATATCGTGAATGTCACATTAGCAGGAAGACTTGGTTTATTACTCTCTCTGTAACTCTCTCTCTCTCCAGGGTATGGATGTAGAGGTGTTAGCCCTGGTAAATGACACTGTAGGAACCATGATGACCTGTGGTTTTGACGACCAGCATTGTGAAGTAGGACTCATCATCGGTTAGTAGATTCATATCATACCATCAGGTTCATATCATTCACTGTAGTTGTTTATAGCGGTTTTGATGACCAGCATTGTGGCCCGGGTTCAGCTCCTGTGACAGAAAGCTTTCTGCTGAAGTGTCCTTTAACAAGACAGTAGCTGAACCAATGTTTTGACACGTGGAGGGGAGCAAATGAAAAGATTAATTTCTTCTTTTGGGGATAAATAGAGTTAGACTAGTCTCTCACTCAGAGTGCAGGCACTTTTACCGGTCCTCACTTCTACAAGAGACTAGTTAGGGGTTAGGATTTGGGTCTAGTGTTAACATTATAATTAGGATTATAATTAATTGATAATTAATTGATAATTAATTGATAATTAGGACATTTAAATTGGGTCTAGGTGGCATCCCAGGGCTACCAAGCTGTTTAAAGCACAGAGGTGTGGTCACACAACTTCTCAGAGAAGCCAAGGAGAACAGGTGAGATGGTAGGTGTTGTGGTTAGACCTTGCTAATGCTTATGGCTCGATGCTCCACAAGCTGGTGTTGGAGACACTGGTGAGGCGTCATGTTCCAACCAAAGTGAGAGACCTCATCCTGGATTATTACAATGATTTTCAGATGGAACGTGTCAGTAGGGTCAGTCACATCAGAGTGTCACAGACTTGAGGCTGAGACTAGGGAAGATTTTTGACAGCAGCTTGAGAGATGCAGCATTGCCCCAGACCTGCCAGGAGCTGAAGAGCTGATTGAGAAAATTCAAGGCATGGATTTACAAACATGGGATGCTGCCTAGTATCCTATGGCCTCTGCTCCACTACAAGGTTCCTATTTCCACCGTTGTGAATCTAGAGAAGAAGGTCAGCAACTGACAGAGTAGATGGCTGGGCCTGCCAAGGAGCTTCAGCAACATCGCCCTCTATGGAAACACCGCCAAACTCCCCTTGAAGTCCAATGAGGAGTTCAAGGGAGGTGCTGCAATATAGAGAGTTGAGTGACCCTAAAGTCTCCAGTGGAGAGCAAAGGATGCAGTGGAGCAAGCAGAGTCATGGCTATGCCTTGGAGTCCTGGTGGGGGCAGTTACCAGAGGAAGGACTGGACTGGGAACTTTCATAACCCCTCTGTATGACATAGGTCAGAGAAAAGGATGGCAGAAAATGGTCCAGAATGAGTTGAGAGCAGCTACTGAGGACAAGGGCAATCCAGCAGTGTAGATGAGACAACAAGGAGCCTGGACAAGATGGGAGCAGGCAGTGGAGAGAAAAGTCACGTGGACTCAACCTATGGCAGGCAGAACCAGGCAATCTATGGTTCAGGCAATCTATGATGTACTCTGCAGTCCTTCCAACCTGCACTGTTCGGACTTGGTGGATACTCTGTTGTGCCCGCTATGCCCAAGAAGGGGGACTCTTGAGCACATCTTGAGCTGCTGCCCAAAGGCTCTGGGAGAAGGCTGTTACTGTTGGCAGCACAACCAAGTGCTCAAGACCATTGCAGAGGCTGTCTGCAGTGCCATCAACATGAGCAATAGATCTATACCCACGAAGCAGACCATCAGCTCCATGAGAGCCAGAGAGAAGCCAAGCTCAACATCAACAGCAGTTGCTAGGCTTCTCAACACTGCTCAGGATGGGCAGCTGGTGGTGGACTTGGGCAGGTAACTGAGCCACAAACACCCTTAGAGCCGACATCCTTCTTGCTTCAGAGTAACAAAGTTGACAAAGTACATTGTCATGGTGGAGGCTTTGAAGCGGAAAAGGGCCAAGTATGATGCCGGGTTAGCGACTGTCACAGACAAGGCTGGAGAGCTAGTTGCTTGCCTGTGGAGGTAGGATGCAGAGGCTTTGCAGGAGAGTCCCTCTGCAAGGCACTTGGCATCGCAGGTACAATTAAGAGAAGGGCCATCTACAACAACACAGAGTCTGCTCCAGATGGCTATGGATAAAAAGAGCAGGTCTGTGAGAGGTTGCTACTAGGGCACAAGTTGCAGCCTGATCAACCTCAGTGCCTGGATCGCCTGGGCAAGGGTGTCTGATGCTGAAAGACCCGAAACATCGGATGACCCCAGGGTATTTATGTCACTGATGATGTGCCCTAGTCAAGCATTGAAAGATGTATCATTTCAACAGGTTAGAGTAAGGTTAAGGACTAGGATTAAAGTTAGTTTAGGGTAAGGGTTAAGGTATGGCATATTGTGGTGAGGGTTAAGGTTGGGGTTCAGGTAGTCAACTGTGCTGTAGTCAGTGCAAG
>OMOV01024515.1:0-12282 GCA_900312565.1 Beryx splendens
TGCCTTTTTTTTTTTTTATCTTTGTATAATGCTTTGTAACTGTTTTGAAAAGAGCTATATAAATCAAGATGAAAATCATCACTATTATATAAACAGGGAGACAAAGAGAGGAAGTCTAAGTCCAGAAGTGGACTCAGACAAGCATTAAGCTCAGCCCCTTTGGAGGCCTTTGGTTTCAGTCAGAGGTCGGAGTCTTTTGGGCTTTCGGTTTCATTTGACATTACAGCAAGACAGGAAAGACGAGAAAAGAGAGAGGAGGCAGGACTTGAACTCATGACACTGCAGAGTGTGGTGGGTCTTTAAGATAAGGAACCACATCAGGAATCCACCAGGTGACTTACCTGCTGGTCAGGCGGTGGGACATAGATGATGTGGTCCAGTCTTCCAGGCCTGAGGAGGGCGCTGTCTAAGCAGTCTGGCCTGTTGGTGGCTGCTACAATCATCACTTCTTTGTTGCACACTTCCTGGCACTCCAGCTGCCCGGGAGCAAAAACAACATAAAGCACAAAACGCTCACTAAACCGCTTCATATTGATCAGATTTTGTATTATGTGAACAGAGTGAAGACACCTTCCCCCAATATCTGACCTGTTGCTGTGTGTGACCCTCCTCCTCTCCCTCTGCCTGGAGCATCTTCTCCGTCCCTCTCCTCTCCAGCGTCTTCAGTCCGACCCCGTCCAGCTCGTTCAGAAGCACAGACAGGAGGCGAGTCTGTACGCTGTGAGGCGTCCGACTGTCTGAGCGGGAGCCGATCAGAGAGTCGATCTCATCAAGGAACAGGATACAAGGGGTACAGGCCCGGGCCTGCCGAAACAGCTACACGCGGACACACGCATGTACAGACAGGAACAGGACTTTACAGTGGGAACAGACGGTCAAACGCGAGGTGTTCTTACCGACTGTAAAAAGACGATATATACAGTATCCGTACCTGTGCTAACGCCTTCTCCGAGTCTCCGACATAAGGAGAGTAGAGGTCGGCGCCGCTGACGGACAGGAAGGCGCAGTGGGTGGAGGCGGCTGCGGCCCTGACCAGCGTGGTCTTAGCACACCCTGGAGGTCCGTACAGCAGCACCCCCCGAGGCCGACTCAGACCCAGACGAACAAACGCCTCGGGGAACCTCATCGGCCACTCGATGCTCTTGAGGGACAGAAGCAGGAGGGGACAGGGAACAGAAACAGGGAATTGACAGAGAATAAGATTTTATTGCTACTCATACTGTTCATTCCAGAAATACACATACTGTATCATTACTTCTCGTCATACTGTTCTTCAATACACAAGAAATGCGTTAGCGCTTCATCATTAGGCATCAACGGTTTGTATTTTATGCAGAGGTGTGACAAACTCAACTTTGCTTGAGTCCCAAGTCAGACTCAATTAAGTCCCAAGTCTAAATGTAGATTACCAAGTCCAAGTCATTGATGTCAAGTCTCAAGTCTAAATGTAGATTACCAAGTCAAGTTAGAACAAATCCAAGAGTCATTTACACAAACTGTTCTTTTGTCAAGACTTTAGAAACCAAGTCATCAAAGTGCAAGTCAAAGTCAAGTCCCAAGTCACCAGAACCCAAGTGAAGTCAAGTCAAGTCTCAAGTATTCTCTTCATGCGTCAAGTCACTGGCACTCAGCTACCTGTCTGAGTTTGAGTTTGACCTCCTCCAAGCCTCCAATCTGCTCCCAACAGACTGGAGAGAGCTCAGTCCGACCCAGGCTGCTCCTCAGGCAGGAGGGACGCACCGTCTTCAGGGCGTCCTGGAAGTGCTTCATCCCCACCGCCTGCTCCCCTGAACCCTGAATACAACAAGGCAACACAAATTTACACATGTAGTCATTTATTTTATTCATTTAAAAGGTCATGCAAAAGACTCTGGAGCAGTTAAAATGGTTCTCTAGAAGGAGTCAAGCAACAGTGTTATGTTTCCATATGATGCGTTGTTTTTGTACTGTATTTACCTGTGAGCTGTGTCGGATGGCATGCATGGCGGCCTCCCTGCACAGCGCACTCAGGTCCGCTCCTACATAACCTGTAGTTCTCTGTGCAAGCTCTGCCATGTCCACACCGGGACAAAATGGCATCTTCTCACACAGAACAGACAAGATCGCCTTCCTCTGCGCCAAGGTGGGAGCTCCGATGATGACCTGAAGAAAAGACACAGAATTAAGAGAATTAAAATAGAACATGCACATCCAAAAAAACAGGCTGGTGTGAAGGTAAAGGACAGAAGAAAACCTCAATAAATAGAAAAATAGAGTCTGCACACCGCAAAATAGAGCTCCCAGATAATTACTTCATTCATGTTTAGGGTTACGGTTTGTTTCTAAAGAAAGCCCTGGAGCCCAAACGACAATAAAGTAATTATCTGTGGGCTATATTTTGTGGTGTGTGGACTCCATTTTTCTCTTCATTTTCTATCTGATTATCTATACCTCTCTGTCAAACCTTCCAGGCCGGCGCAGCGCCGGGTCCAGGCTGTCAGGCTGGTTGGAGGCTCCAACGATGAGGAAGCGATCGGAGCGGTTCATCCCGTCCATCAGCGTGAGAAGCTGGGCGACCAGCCGGTTCTCCGGTGCCGACGAGCCTGTTCTCCTCGGACACAGGGAGTCTATCTCATCTAGGAACAACACACACGGACCCTCTTCTGCTGCAGCTCGCGCCCGCTCAAACACGCCCCGCAGCTTCTCCTCGCTTTCACCCGGCCGCGGCCCCACCACCTAAAACAGAGAATTTTTTTTTTACCATGACTATTATACAGTCACTATTTGCTTCTCTGACTTGGAAAAGACATTTGTGTCTTTTTCCAGGTTTAGTTTGGGCTAATTTAGATCTCCACTGGCTGAATGGGTATTAAGTAGTTTATTTGATTTTTATCAGCCCCATCAGTGACCGAGGAATTGCCACAGCATCTACAGCTCTCTGGCAGTTTACTGTAGCCTGTAATGGACAGAAACATAAGTCACATTTCACAATGAGTAAGCTAATTAGAGCAGAGATCCAAGAGAAACGTCTAGTAAATATGTATTATATCATGATGCAACATCATACTGCTTTGTCATTCGATATTTTTGGCTGGAGAATGAAATGCGTTGCAACACCAGCCGCTTGCTCATAGCACCATCCTCAATCATTGAGCAGTTGCAAACGTGAGGGAGGGTTTGCTTCCAAACAGCGCAAGGGACGGAAAGTGAGTCAGAAATCTCAGCAAAGTAATCGCTGAGTCACTGGAAGTGATCAACAACCCAATCAAACCCCCACAGATATATTATGTGCTAATTTTGTGCTATGAAACAGTAAAATATCTTACGTAATGCACCGTTAACACAGCTAGAAACTCAGATTCAACAGAAACAGCTGTTGAGCTACATTTCACGGCACTAGTTTACCTGGGTCAAAATGCATAATGTAATGTCAACACACACATATGAAGAGGAGTCATTGACATAGCTGCTACCTCTGGCCCTCGGACCACCACCAGGCTGGCTCCCACCTCCCCCACCACCCTGCGGACCAGCAGCGTCTTTCCCACACCTGGAGGCCCCACCAGCAACACCCCTCTGGGACAGGACACACCCAGAGAGCCCAGGGTGCCGGGATAGAGCAGGGGCAGCTGCAACATCTCTCTCAGGGAGGCACTCACCTAAAACACAATAAGAAAATTGTATATACGGTGAGAATATACAGATGTGTTGGGTCCTGCATACCGATATATCTATTTTTAGTGAGTAGAGGATGTTCCTCAGTGACTGACCTCCTCCAGCCCCCCCACTGGGACCCGGGCCTGGTCCTGCAGCTGACTCCTGTAGTGCCTGAGGGTCTGGATGCCAGCTACCTCCACACCAGTTTTGGAGGTGATAAGTCCAGCATCAACAGAATCCGGACTGATGTTTTCAACCACAACGTATCTAACCTCTGTATCAAAATCCCCGACGTTTATCACATGCTTCTTGTGCACGTATACGCCTTTCAGCATGTCTTTCACCAGTTCGTGAACAAGGTGAGGCGGTGTGTTTTTCCTGAACTCCACACTCTGGACGACCACTGTCACCTTAACGCCTTTCAGCTTGGGGCAGGTGACGGGTGTGAGCTGGGCAAGGTTGAGGGTGAGGTGTGCAGGTGGGGGAGAGGTCAGGCTGGGAGAGGCACATTTCAGGTCTATCTGAAGGAAGCCCTCTGCCAGGTCCGGTCTGGGCCAGGCGGTGCACAGGCAGGTTCCCCCAGGAAGAGTCATCAGCAGCGGGGAGCCCAGGCTGAGTCCCAGGTCAGACATCAGACCTGGACCCAGTCTACATCTCTGAGAGCCCCGGTCTGCCGGATCCACTGACAGCACTCTGAGGGACATCCTGCATCAGCACCCACTGGCCTCACTGACACAGGAACACACGAATACCTCTACCCAGGAGGTGATGCCCAGGCTGTACAGCGCAGCGCGTAAACAAACACGCACGCACACACACGCACACGCACACGCACACAGAGAGAGAGCGAGAGAGAGAGAGAGAGAGAGAGATTAACGTTAGAACTAATGCGTTGCCATTTTATTTGTTAGCCTACATCGTTATCTTTAGCTAGGCTACGTGCTACTAGCTTTTGGCTATATCGTCATTAGCTATAAAAACATTTTAACAAACACTGTGACTCTTCTACTTACCGTAGTTAGTGTAAATACGGAATGTCGGCTAAAGTATCTGAATTAGCCGCAATGACAGCGTGACTACTGTTGTTTACAAAAAAAACATGCGGTGTGAAAAGGAGGTGGCCAACCAAAACATTTCCCTGGTCCGTACTGAAAACAAGGCAAATGTGAGTTCCGTGTTGCTATTTTGACTATTAAGTAGTTATGAAAGATTAAGATAATACATTTTCAATATATAATTGAACTAAACCAACGTTACCTCGTTCAAATGCAGATAGTCTGTACAAGTCGTAAAAAACTAAGGTTTAGTTTTGGTCGTCCGGCTATCCGTAGTTTTAACAAACTCTTCTCTGGCGTCACCCAGTGTACAAAACAAGGAAATGCAGCAAGTCTGAACATCCTTTTTTCTTTTAAACATTTTTTTTAATGATCTCTGCCATTTGACATGCTCTGTGTTTTGGAGCTGATAAAACAGTGTGGGGGATTATGGTGAGATCGTCCAACTATTTATTAAAAACTTATCTTAGAGAAACATTTTGGCATTTCGATAAAACACAATTTAAACATGAACCTTTTAACTTAGAAGTTTTGCGGTGTTTTGGAAGTGGTAGTGGGAAACTTCGCTGCTTCCAGTGTGGCCGTGAGTGAAATCACGTGGCTTGCTATTTATATATAAATAGAGCCGTGATATCGAAACTGCGGAAGGTCGTCCGTTCCCCCAACAAGCTAACCAAAATCCGGTCTGGGACGTTTCACAGGTGATATTGCTGAGCTGAGCTGCCGAAGCCCAGGGAAAGTTTAACAATCAGCCTTCTCTCTCTGGAAAACTGAAAGGCAAGTCGAATAATGATAATGAAATCAGCCAGTATATGAATGAATGAAACGTGGATGACTGTGAACACAATGAGGGACGCATACTGACCGACTGAGTGAGTGAGTGAGTGAGTGAATGAATGAATGAATGAATGAGTGAGTGAATGAATGAATGAATGAATGAATGAATGAAGGTGCACATGCATCATAAGCAAGAACTGGATATCAACAGGCCAGGCACTGCAAGTTTACACAGTCTCACATGTATGTTTTGGAGTTTGTTTTAGAGACCAGTGTCACTGAACACCATATATTTTAGAGCTTTGCTGGAAAGATAGATTGTAAAGAGGTGTGTGTGTGCGTGTGTGTATCCTGAGTCTCTGTGCCCTCTAAACCCACACTATCCTATGTGGATACTGTCTCTCTCCTGCCCACAGCAGTCTTGGCACCATCTCCCACTGCGCCGTCATATTTCCAGATCTCGTGAACAAGTCTGGAGTGTGTGTGTGTGTGTGTAATGCACCCTGGGCCCTGTGTGTGTGTGTGTGTGTGTGTCACGTCCTGGAGAGCTGAAATGTCACTCTACTGCTTCCACTAGGGCTTGCAACTGGGAGTTTTTGTGTGTGTGTCTGGGGGCTCAGGACCTACAGGGGAGAATATAATGCGGTTTGCTATCTGGCAGCAGGAGCAGAAGTAGTGTTAACTTTTCGCCTACCTCTGCCTCTGTGTGTGTGTGTGGGTTTATACTCAGGAGCCAGTGAGTGGAGTCTCGGGTCAGACGCTCAGCGGCCATGTCGACCCTCCTGCGCTGCGTCTCCAGCTCTTCTGTCACTTTGATCCAGAAAGGTGTCCGTCACAGGATACCTGGCAGGAGGAGTTTCAGGACTTTCCCTGTGTTATGGGACCAACAGGCCTCCAAAGGTAGGAAACACACAGCTCATTATCTCCCTGTTTAACCTTACAGTGTGTCTGCAGAGGACAGCCTGGCTCTGCGTGCTCTGATTTAGTTTTTCCTCTCCGTCTCAGCTGAGGAATGAGAGCGTAACAGTTCACTTAAGGACATATTCCCCCTGGCTGGATGAGTGGAAAACTCCACAGATCAAGCTCTGTTTGTTGCAGGTTGTTAGAGGCCTTCCCAAAATAGGGAGCCCGGTTCTGAAGCAGCTTAGCCATGCTCACTGTGCTCTCGGTGCTAACATGTGAGAATATGTGAGAGGTCAATTAAAGGTGAAATGCAAGTCTGGCTGCTCTGTGGCAGATTCTGCCCACAGACACTTTGTTTGTGGCGTCGGGGTCAGCGGCGGTGAGCGGGTCGCTGAGTGGTCTGTGTGTTTGTGGAAGTTTTGTTGACTTACTGAGAGCTTTAGGTTTGGATTTGGAGCATGTCTGTCGGGCAGCGCAGGCCTCACAGTGTGGGCTGGCCCGCAGCCAATCAGCTGCTAATAATGTCTCCATGGCGGCGAGGTCACCGTGCCGTGTATGGAGAGAAATGTGAAACCTGACACTGTTCCCAGCTTCACTTTCTCAGTTGTACACGCATGCTCTCCCGGGGTTTTGCAAACATGTAATAAAGGAACAAAAATTCCTTGAGTAGAAGCCCATATTTATTATTTTTTCCTTTTTAGATTTCACGGTGTGTCATGGTACAGCTATTCCGATAAGCGTTTTAGGGATAAAAGCTCTTATTGAAGATTTTCATCTGAATATGAGTTTTAATTCCTGTGGAAAATGCCTCACATTGCCATGTTTGTACTGTAGACTCAATTACCAGCTTGTGTTTGTGTGTGTGTGTGTGTCTTCAGGTGTGCTCTACAAGGACCTGGTGGTTGGCGTCCCTAAAGAGACTCTACAGACTGAGCGCCGTGTGGCGTTGTCTCCTGTGGGGGTGCAGGCGCTGGTCAAACAGGGCTTCCAGGTGCAGGTGGAGACTGGAGCAGGAGACGAATCCAAGTTCTCTGACCAGCAGTACAAAGATGCTGGAGCCACGATCACTGATACCAAGGGGGCCTTTGGCTCAGACCTGGTCCTCAAGGTTAGTGCAGCTGCACAGTCTTTTTATCAAGCGTTAGTCTGCTATAAAGTCCTGTGCCCTGCAGGGTTTGGGCCATTCATGAATTGAAATGAGAATGCATGGTAAATTCCAATTCCTGGAGTTAGAATTGCACCCAGCTCTAAGGAAACAGAATTGGAACTGAATTGAAATGACAGGAAACAGAACTGAATTTCAATCACTTCCATGAAATTCCACTTCTAACAGAGGTTCTTTTGACTTGCTAAACATTATAAATCAAACCTCATGAATCAAATAAGAGGCAGTGAAACAAATACATCAAATACATTCAATCATGTTTGTATTACCATTACATGTTATGCATCAAATAGCACCTTAAAGGTCCCTTTAACATTTTATGATATTCCGTATTGATAATGTATAACACTATGCGTAATCTCAGATATATGGTTAAGAGAACAAACCAAAAAAACATGGAATTTCATTGAATTAAATTCAACTTCCTGAAATTCCAGTTCAATTCTCTTTCCTGTAGGTTTTTCCAGTTCCTCAGTGGAATTGGAATTGAGTTCATTCATGACTTGACCCAAACCCTGATGCCCGGTTTATTTGAACTAGCGTATTGTCGTCCATGATGTGCTGTAGGTTCGAGCCCCCGGTATGAGTGAGGCGGACCTCCTGAAGCCTAAGTCCACCTTGGTGAGCTTCATCTATCCGGCGCAGAACCCAGAGCTGATGAAGAAGCTGTCTGAGAGGCAGAGCACTGTGCTGGCCATGGACCAGGTGCCCCGAGTCACCATCGCTCAGGGCTTCGACGCACTCAGCTCCATGGCTAACATTGCTGGGTAGGTAAATATACGCTTGCATACAGACACTCATGCATGTATGCAGCTGTTGTGTATAGTTTAGATGTGACTTGAGCATTTCCTTTGTAGGTACAAGGCTGTGGTTCTGGCTGCCAACAACTTTGGCAGGTTCTTCACCGGTCAGATCACAGCAGCAGGAAAAGTTCCCCCAGCGAAGGTAACCGCCTCCGCATTTTGCCAAACCAACTTCCACATAAAACGCACCACACCTGCATTGCGATCCCATTTCATGCTATTCTGTCGTAAATCTGTCTTCCCACATTCCCTGTCCCTCTTCTAATAAAACACATGCTGGTGGAGTCATTCTTCTCTTTAATGTGTATGGATGTTTCTGTTGTGCGCAGGTCCTGGTTATCGGAGGTGGAGTGGCTGGTTTAGCAGCAGCAGGAGCAGCCAAGTCTATGGGAGCCATCGTTAGAGGCTTTGACACCAGGTACAGTATGGAAACCCTTACATTTTAAATCATACTGACTTATGTATATTAGTTTTATTCTAGATCAACAAAGTGAATAATAATATTGGTGATAGTGTTAACCTCTGAGTGGTTTCTTGACGGCCAGACCGGCAGCTCTGGAGCAGTTCAAGTCCTTCGGGGCAGAGCCTTTAGAGGTCGACATCAAAGAGTCTGGCGAGGGGATCGGAGGTTACGCCAAGGAGATGTCTCAGGAGTTCATTGATGCGGAGATGGCTCTGTTCGCCAAGCAGTGCAAAGAGGTCGACATTCTCATCAGCACTGCACTGATTCCAGGTCAGTCTCCTTGCCACCTTCCCCCTTTCTGTCTTTTATCTCTGAAGTTTATTTTTTTTATTCTTTCTTCCTCCGCTTTCCTGTCTCATTGGATGGTATTTTAGACGTTTGATGCGTCTCACCTGCCCTCGTCGTCTCTGTCCCTACGCAGGGAAGCAGGCTCCTATCCTGATCAAGAGGGAGTTTGTGGAGTCGATGAAGGACGGCTCGGTGGTGGTGGATCTGGCTGCGGAGGCCGGGGGAAACATCGAGACCACCAGGCCTGGAGAGCTGCACATTTACAAGGTTGAGTGCTGATGTGGAAAAGCAGACTGAGCGTTTTTTTGCACAAGTTAGTTTAAATTAAATAGGAGCTGTCGCCTCACAGCAAGAAGGTTGAGGGTTTAAAATCTCTGTCCCAGTCGATTCTCTGTGCAGTTTGCGTCTTTCCAAAGACATTCATTTAGTTTATTCGTCAAAGACAATAAGCAGCATTACCTTACAGCTTGTTCGTCAAGGGTAACACCATAAAGTCACAGACTTATTTCCATTGTGGTCCTTATGTGCCCTTAAGTGCCCATAAGCATTACTGTGTTTATGTACTGTATATGGTGAATATTGTACACTCACTGGCTACTTTATTAGGTACACCTGCTCGTTAGCCTGGAGCCTGCTGCTCCAAACAGCAACTCATGTGGCTGCAACTCAGTATATAAAGCCTGCAGACATGGTGAAGTGGTTGCATTTTTTGTTCAACCAAACATTATAATGGGCAAGATGCGTGATCTAAGCCACTTTGACTGTTGGTGCCAGACTTGTTGATTGGTATTTCCAGCATCTCAGAAACAGCTGCCCTCCTGGGATTTTCACACACTGCAGCCTCTAGAGTTTACAGAGAACGGTGCCATAAACCAAAAAACATGCAGTGAGTGAAAACGCCTTGTTAATGAGAGATGTCAGAGGAGAATGGGCAGACTGGTTCAAGCAGAACGGCCACAAATACACCAATAACAGCTCTTTACAACAGGAGTGTGCAGGAGGGCATCTCAGAACACACAAGGTGTGGCCCTTATGATAAATGAGCAGCAACAGATGACCAGCTGGTACTAGATAGGTGTACCTAATAAAGTGAGTATATAAGCCGTAGTATGTATATGATGTACAGTATACGCTACCAGTATAAGGTTTGGACACACCTGATTGAATGCACTATGTTTTTCATTCTTTTAAAGCCATTTTGAAGGCTTCTAAAGGCTTCTGCTTAAAGGCTTGAAATTTGTTTCTTAGACAAATACAAATAGTGAAGTTGATGCCTATGTGTGAATTTCTTTCCAAAGCCTTTCCATCAAGTCAACTTTAAATAATCTAAAATATAAGATAGTTTTGATTTGAACACTTTTTTGATGACTGCATAATTCCATTTGTGTTATTTCATAGTTTTGATGTCTTTACTATTGTTCTAAAATGTGGAAAATATTAGAAATAAAGAAAAATGTGGTGTGTCCAAACTTTTCACTGGTGGTGTATATGATGGTATGTTAAGCCCATTGAGACATGCTTGTGATAAAAGGCTATATAAATAAACGTGACTTGACTTGAGTCTGAAAGTCTGCTTTAATGACTTTAATGAATGCATTTTTTTTCTACCAGGGTGTAACGCACATCGGCTACACAGACCTGCCCAGCCGCATGGCCACCCAGGCCAGCACTCTGTATTCCAACAATGTGCTGAAGCTGCTCAAGGCCATCAGCCCAGACAAGGACTACTTCCACTACGAGGCCAAAGATGAGTTTGACTACGGAACGGTCGGCCATGTCATCCGTGGGACTCTCGTTATGAAGGTGCTTTTTTAAAATTATCGTAACACTGAGTATCTGCGGGCAGCCCCCGTCTCTGCTGGCATCGGTTAGCAGACCCTGTCGTGCTAGAATACTGCGCCAAATGGGTACTAAAAGCCCGACCCCAGCTGGGAATCGCTCACGTTCGAATCAAGCAAGAATGTTATGAAGGTTTCAAAATATACTTTTCCTGGAATTTTGGCTTTGACACATTGTTTATGGCAGGGAAAGCAGGCAACCTCAGCAGGACATATCGGTTTACTCCTTGTTAAACTAAGCATTATTCAGGCCTCTTAAGAGAATTTATCTTTCAAAACCACTGGTAACTGGTTCATGATTGCTGTTTGTTCACTATAATCTCCTATGTGATCTGTGACTCTGTGTTTGAATACTCCAATTATCAAGGCAAGATCCCACAGTGTGAGACGCCAAACTCTTGATGCCTCTTTCTCACGCAAAGCCCCCTTGGTCTTTCTTTCTTTCTCGCTCAGTCCTCTGTATCCTCTCACTGGTTTGCTCTCGTGTGTTTCTCGTGTGTCCAGGAAGGCCAGAACTTGTTCCCGTCCCCCCTCCCTAAGACGGTCCCCCCGCCCCCGGTGAAACAGAAATCAGTTGCTGAGATTAAAGCTGAGAAGGCGGCTGTGGTCTCTCCCTTCAAACGCACCATGACGTCCGCCGGCGTCTACACCGCAGGTCAGATACACACAAACAGCTTGTAGGAGCATTCAGACCCCTCGACTTTCTGCACATTTTGTTGTGCTATTAAGTTATTTCAAAATGCATTAATTTGGGATTTTTACAGTTCTATGCGAAGCACGCTATTCTATCAAAGTGAAAACAAAATTGTAGAAAGAAGTTAAAGTTGTTCAACATTTCAGGTCATCTGTATGTATCTGTCAACTCATATGTATTGTCATATTTTGTTTGTATTCAGCAATGTTTTCCTTTCAAACTTTTTTTGTTTTTTAATTTGTCTTTCTCACTTAACAAAGCTGAGATCAAGTCGAGTGGTCTATTCCCTCGCCTCCAACACGGGAGACCCGGGTTCGCGCCCCGTGTTACCGCCGGCTTGGTCGAGCGTTCCAACAGACACAATTGGCCGTGTCTGCGGGTGGGAAGCCGGATAGGGGTTTATGTCCTGGTCGCTGCAGTAGCGCCCCCTCTGGTCGATCGGGGCGCCTGTTCGGAGGGGAGGGGAACAGGAGGGAATAACGTGTTCCTCCGCACGCGCTACGTCCTTCCGGTGAAGCTCCTCGCTGTCAGGTGAAAAGAAGCGGCTGGCGACTGCACGTGTATCGGAGGAGGCACGTGCTAGTCTACGACCCTCCTCAAGAGCGACTAGAGGGGGCGGGTCAGCAACTGGGACCGCTTAGCTAGGGGTATAATTGGATA
>OMOV01024584.1:1368-17667 GCA_900312565.1 Beryx splendens
ATACAAGAGTGACAAAAAAGGCTGTGTGTATCTGAACACATACTATACGCCTGCAAACTTATTCATAGATTTACAGGGTTTTTCACACTCCCTCCTTTCTCTCTCTCTCTCTCTCTCTCTCTCTCTCTCCCTCTCTCTCTCTCTCACTCTGTTGTGTGTTGCTCAATAGAGAAATCTCCCCCTTCTTATCCTCCCTCAATACCCCCCTCCCCTCTCTCTCTCTCTCCCCCCCCCTCTCTCTCTGTCTCTCTCTCTCTCTCTCTCTCTCTCTCTCTCTCTCTCTCTCTGATCACACCACACATCATTACACCAACTGTATTTCAGTAACCTTGGTTGAACAAGCTATGACTTAAATGTGCTATTCTGTAACTTGGTGACGGAGGCCTGGCTGATGATTGTCAACATGAAAAACAAGGAAATATTTTCACCCATATTGGAGCACTTTAGGTAAACAGGGCTGTAATTTAATCCGGTTATTCATACAGGGAGTTATGTGCTACAAATTGGAAGTAAAGATTAATTGTAAATATCCTTATCGTTTTGGTTTTTTACACATCTATGTGTTAATGAGTGAGTGAAAAGAACGGATGAAATAAATCTTACGTCTCTGCAGCTCTCAGGTCCCACATGGCTCCTTAAAGTACTGGTCCCTTTATTCTAGTGTTTACCCACAATGTATACTTAAATAGCATTTATCCTTTCAGAATCCATAGAAAGCTCACGTTGAGCTGCTGGCAGTCCGTGTTTCAAGAGAATATAATGTCGTCAGTACCGAGATATAGATATAAACAAAGCTAGAAATAGAGTGATCCTGGCACCAGAGGAGGTAATGCTGTACTCCAGTTCTGGCTCAGGCCTTTTGGCATATTTGCATAAATTGAACCCCATAGCCTGCAAGCACCCCCCTGCATCCAGTTAGAGGCTGCTGTAGTGATCCATCAGTGCGGAGCGTGGCCCTTAAGCACTGTTTTTTCCCCCTACTTTTATTTATGCAGGCGAAGGCTTTGCTGAGCATGCATGTGTTTCTCAGCACCGCCCTGCTTCACGTTCACACAGTTACACACATTCACACCTGGGAGCTGCACAGTGCCGCAGCTTTCTACTGTTGGCCACGGAGCAAGTGTCTTGTTCACGGGCAGACTGGACAGTGGTCACTTTTCTCCAGTCCGGGGATTTGAGCACGCATCCGTCTGGTCACAAGCACGATTTTATTACTTCCAGGCTAGTAGCAGCGCAGTCGTCCGGCCCTCGGCCCGGCCGGAGCCACATGACTGCTCCCTCTGTCTCTGTGGTATCTTCCTGTCCCCCAGCTGTCAGCAGGTCTTTCACCGTGCCGCCATGTGTCCTCAGCGCTCAGCCAGCAAGGCTCTGTTTGTGACGTGGCGGGGCGGAGGCTCTTTCAGCTGTCTCATTCCTCTGGTGCTGGATAACACTGGGCCCGGCCCACAGACTCCACTAGACCCATAACTCACCACTGCCGCTCTCCTGCCAGCACTGGCCACACAGGGCAGTCTGCCCATCCTGTCCCATGATGCCCTATAGGCACCACTACCAACACGCTGATGTTTATGACAGGCAACACTGGAATCTGGTGTCCTCCAGCCCCTCGCTGTGTCTCATCTGGTCTGACGCAGATTAACGTCAGTGGGAGCTGGTAATAAGCTGCAGGTGTACGGGAGACTAAAACCTCGGTGCATCAAACTTAAGGCTCTCCAGGTGTGTTTTACATTTTTTTTAACCGTTATTTATCCTGGGAAGGGCTTTGCTGAGCACGCACGCTCTTTTTCACCACCATCTTGCTTCACATTCATACAGTTCCCACCTGGCAGCTGCCAAATGCAGCCGCAGTCTTCTACTGCGGGCGACTCAGCAGCTCCACTGGAGCAATTAGGTTTTAAATGCCTTGCTCAAAGGCAAGTCAGCCGTGCAGAAGGAATGACAGTTGTTGATGTCTGGATTGTGTGTGTGAACCAGACCTCTTGGCTTAACCGTTAGCAGGCCTGAGGTCCCCATGTGCGTTCAAAGCTATCCATTGTGTTGGTTGTGTTAGTCTGCCATTTCTGTGTGTGTGTGTGTGTGTGTGTGTTGGATGAGCAAGAATGCTGTGTATGCCAGGCTTGTCCTCAGCCCTGCGGTGTCCTCTCACAGCTGCAGGCCATCCATTAGGAGAGGCACCAGTCAGACGGGCCATCTCATGGGACCTGGGGGAGCCGCGTCCCTCCCCAAGGGGGGTCACAGCTGCACTCCATACCACAGCCGCCGCACATCACACTGCTTTTCTGGGACGTTAAGAAATCCATGCTACCGGACCCCGCGCCACACTATAACTCTTTTGTCAGTGCTTTCACCCCACCCACGATGCGTAAAGGGTGTTGAAGCCAGCACCTGACTCTCCAAATATAAGTCGGGTGGAAATGGTTCTCTGGTTGTATTAACGGACAGCGCTGAGGCAGGCGAGCACCCGTCCTTCAGGGTGGTCTAATTCGGCACGGTGTGTGAGGGCTTCTGTGGTAATTCGGGTGAAAGTCTCTGTCAGACCCGGAGACAGGTGACATTTTTCGACCTCCATTTACCCGGGGAAGGTTTCACTGAGCGCACATGCTCCTCTTCTTTCAGTGCCCTGCTTCACATTCATACCATCACACAAGCTCACACCAGGGAGCTGCCCTAGCACCACGTTCTCATTCTGCCGGCCGCACAGCAGCCACACTGGAGCAACTGGGGGGGGGCTAAGTGCCTTGCTCAAGGGCACATCCACGGTGTTTGTTTAGGGATGGAAAAGCAGTAGTCGTTAAATTTTCTTTGACACTCTGAGGACTGAAACCAGCAACCTTCTGGTCTCAAAACCACTCGTGTCACCTTTAGGCTACCACCGTCTTCAGGCAGTCTCACAATCCTCCTGTCTTATATTGTCATCAGAGCCAGATTAAAGGGGCCATGTGCTGAGAGTTCTGCTAATGGGGCAGCCACCAAAACAATTAAATGCTCAAAGCCAAGGGAAGAAATAAAGAGTATATATCCCCTTTACTCTTTACCTGAATTTCATCATTAAATATTTCTAAAATACAGAGGATCCAGTCTCTAAAGGTGTTTTCATTTTGTCAACCAAGGACCCAAGTCATCTGCTGCCCCTCAAAGTGTACCAGCGTTATTTTTTATTTTGTGCCGCCGATCTTTTTTTTTAAAGAGAAGGTGTCACTTTTCATTTCAAATGTTGGAACGCGTCTTCTCTGGGGCTTCAGCTGACGTGATCCTTCCAAGATCCACCACTTCTCTCCTGTTGTGTAGGACCTTCAGCGTTCAGAGCCACGACTCCCATCTTAATATGTATTCCACCACTAAGTTGTTTTGTAAGATCCATTTATCAACATTTAAAAAAAAAAATCTAATGTATATAGTGTATGGACTGCAGAAAGGTTATACCAGTATCTTGTAGAAGGAATATAAGGCTTATTTATGATAATTAAATGACTGTCAAGCTATTTCACTCGCCTACTGTCAGCTAGCACTCCAGTATCCGCTGTGCCAATCTAGCAGGGAAGAATAATAATTTCTCTCTCTCTCTCCACACTTACACACACTTTCACTTCTTGGTGTTTGTTGTAAATGAAAATTGTCTAGCCCTAGCTGTTTTTTTTTTTTTTTCAATAGCAGAACTTTGTCTGCTTTCTTCCCTGTTTCCCTTCCCCTCCTAATGTTTTTTTTTCATGACTTTGTTTAGTTTATATAGATGGTATTTCATTAATTGCTCTATTTATTTGATAGCAGAACTGTGCCAAGGGAAAATACCCTTTCATTAAAGTATGAACCTGTTCCTTATAAGCAGACTGGCTTCTGGATTCTTTTTTTTATTTGATGTTTTGATGCAGGATACTAGGCACAAGCCGGCGTCAAATTATCATGGTACAATTACCTGCCAGAAATATCCCAGTAAACAATATTAGCACTATGTTCCTCTGCTACAACAGACCGACGTCTTACTGCATGTCCTGCAAAAAACACACAGCACACAGAACATTTCATCTTCTATTTAAACCTTCATTCGTACATTGAACACGGCCCGAAACGTCACATGGTGGTAATGAATGTTCATGGGAGCATTATCACTCACAAGCTTTTTTTTGTCCTTGCTGGCCTGTGTTCATATTTGTTGATATGATGATAGAACGTGGTGCCATTACCGTCAATGTTTTTGGACAACAAATCCTTCAGTTATTTTATTTGTTTATTCATCTGTCCATCCATCACATGCAATACCTCAGACACCAATGATTGGATTTGACAAAACTTTGGGGAATGATGCATCTCACTACTGCATTTCGGCATTTTCAAAATTATACTGCTAGGCCCAAGGTGGGCGCTACAATTAGGTGGCATTCACACTGGACTTTTGGCATCCATCAGCTGCACAGATAAGTATGTATTGGGCAGAAAAAGAAAAAAAGCAAATGTACAGATTTCATTGTCTGATGAAATCCGTTAGCAGATTATGTTTACCTGCGTTCCATCAAAAGATCAAGAAGTTTCAGCTTTTTAGACAGATCGAGTTGCGATATTTTCGTGCACTGCGCTCGTCAATCCATGTCATCAATGCATAGGTCTCACTGAAAAACATGGGATGTTGTCCTTTCTTTGACATCACAAATGCTAAAGTGAACGTGGCCTTACAGGTCGAAACACACATTTTTTACCGTTGGCCCAGAGGGGGACTGTATCATCTGTGAGGGACGACATGTTTCCTGTTGCCATGTTATATTTTATATTATATTATATAGTGAAACCAGGCTCGCTTCTCCCACATCTGTTTGTGCTGATTGAGTTTCTCATGCGTTTACCACTTTATCACTTTATCCTCTTGCGTCTGGTATTTTCATCTGCATGTTTGAATTTTGATGTGCTAGAAGTGCGTTGGACTGATGTGAGCGGACATGGGGAACCTTGTGTGTGTGTTTGTGGAGGAAGGATCCTTTCTATCTTACCCATGGAGTCACAGAGGGTTCCCAAATCTGGCTGACCACAGCTGCCCGCCACGCCACGCTCTCTACATGCACACACACTTTCATCTGCAGCTTAGCAGCTTATCTCTGGTCGGGGCAACCGCAGAGTGTCCGCCTCTTGGCAACGTGATATGCCTTCCTCTCCCGAATACGGCTATTTAAATAAGCAAGGCAGTGCAGCCGCTGAACTGGGTATCATCATAACAAACGCTTTCTATCCTGACACAACTCGCCAGGCCATTATTGCTGCTGCTTTATTCATTTCAGCTTTCAGAAGCATCAGTCGTAGCCTGACGGGTCCACATTAAAGGTGCAAAGGAAATAGTTATTGTAGTGGCGTGAAATTTATTCTGAAACGTTATATTAAAATATGTGTTGATATAGTTTCGATTTATTCATTCCCATATGGAAATATACTTGCATATATTTGCAATAAATAACTATGGTTATATGTGCAAATATACTTTATACTTTAATTATATTCCAAAAAAAACATATTTAAATATACAGTATGTATGAAGATAAGCAAATAACGTTACCTTCACTAGAGCTTATTCTGCTATCAACTACCAGTAGCTGCTAAAAGATATCGTTACTGCGATTTCAGAGCATTGACACTAATGCGTAAACAGCTAACTAAACAAGCCAGTCGGACTAACCTTACAGATTATGTTTCTTTCATTTCTTTAACATTACCTGACAAGATCTAGTGAAGCTAATGGTATTTGTCTGGTCGCTTCTGGTCACAACCCAAAAATAAGTTAGATTGTTGATTGATACATCGATCAAAAGTTAAAACATTAGCTAATAAACAAAATCACAAATTGGTTGGTGTCATTGCCAAGGTGTTCGGACCCACTCTGTATCCTACAGTCTTAGTTGAGTTTGTTTAGCTGTGCACTGGTTAAAGCTGCAACTAGAAAAGTGCACTCAGTAGAGTGCAGATCTCTGCCAGGCTCCGCTACGCCTAAACCTAAACCCAGCTGCAAAGGGCACCGCTATGTGAAACACTATCTGATGGGGGAACAGACTTGGACACAACACCTGTTAACAGCAGCTCCCTTACAGTACAAACGTACGTGACGTTAGTGTTGGCGAGTTCTTTTGTTGGCATTTTTACCCACATTTGCACACCAAGGTAAGACAATAAGTGGTTTGTATTCATTCAATCAAACATTACAACAGTGGTCGTTTAAAACCTTCAGTACTGTCAGCCAGCTGCTGAAAGGCCTTTGTCGGTTAACTCATCACTTATGGTGGTGAGACACTGTAGCTGGGCAACTTTTTGGTCAGCATGACAGTCAGTCGGCTTGGCGAAGACCAAGCCTTACCTGATCTGTTGCAGGCCACATTTTAGCCTTTGTCATGGCTCAAAAACTGACATCCATAGAAAAGTTTGTTCTCATTTTGAACCGGAGCATCTGCAGATCAATTCCATACCCGATATGTTCTGATCCACTAAAGTTAGGCACAATATGAGATGAATAAATCCCCGTTTCTGTTATCTTCGCCACCATGTTATTGTCCATAGCGGATCACCTGCGCCCCTACTGGCCAGAGGAGTGAGGAGTCAGCAGTCAGACGGTCCTGGTCATGACAGTATAAAACAGTGAATAAAATAGTTTTTTCAAAAACTGTGAATCACCGCAATCACGTGAGGTCGTTGAGCATACAGCCATAAATGTGCACAGAAAATATTAGGCTGATTGGTCCAGTAGTATGCAAGATTAGCTGCGGACAGACAGATACTCTCACTCACTCACTCACTCACTCACTCTCACTCAATAATAAATGACTTTCCGACCACTAGAGGGTGACAGAAACTGCAACACATTTGTAAATAAACCACAGCAAAGCCACTGAACTACGGAGGCCCATAAGTGCAAACCTAGCAAAGCACCATGCATAATAATAGCTAAGCTAAACGTTCCTACGGAGAATTGTCGCCGCGTACCAGGCTGGCTTTGACAGATCTTTCTCCCGCTGAAGGTCACACAATGACAAACTCACGGAAATCTCCACATAGCACACGTTAGTTTCAGGATTATAAGGTCTGATATCGCTTATTGCAGGTTTAAGTTACAGTTTGAGGATTACAGCATTTTTATAGCCACTTGTACATCACTTCATTTGTATTTAATTTTCCCTAATTTATCCTAAGTAGGGAATTTTTTCTTAATGAATATGCTGACATCCAGTGAGATCTACGTTCCAGCCTCTACCTGGCTGGTCAACGTTTCCTGCATTCAATTCTGCAGAGTGTGAGACATACAAGACTTGGAGAAAGTGTGTGTTTTTCAATGTTCACACTCACACTGAATGAGATCAGTCAACTCTGCGTTAGGCATAGTTGATGGTTTGTTCATGTTATCTCCATTGAATTCTGCAATAAAAAAAGATTTTGTTTCTAGCTTGCTGTGCAGGGCAAAATAAAGAAATAAACTCAACAAAATATTTATAAAGTACTACTTTATTAACTACTAGTAGCTTGTTAGTTAGCGATTAAGCTGGCGCCAGCTGGATAGACCATAGACCATAAAAATGAATGGACACAGATAACATACATATATGTAAATGGTGGTTGTCATTTTGTGTCATTTTGTATGGCGCAGCATGAGCATTTCAGCCATTTGGTGTGTAGTCCAAAATCCCTGTGGAAAATATGAATGGGCTTTTTGACAAATGCCAAAAAATATGGGCTGTGTTCAACGGATACCCATATGATATACTATGTTTTGTTAATAATAAGAGTAAGCTTTGTTATTTACCAGTTTTGGGGATTCAACCATCAACATAAAGTCAATAAAAAATCTTTAAAAGTAGGGGGGTTGAACATTGACTTCTTAAATTATGTGGAATTTATCAATCAAAATCCTGAAATTAATCATAAAGTTTAATGAATTCTTAATGTTTTCAAACTGTAACATCTTTACAGGTTATATCTATAGCATGGTCCATTTTATTTGTAATGAAAACTTCCAAATCCCTCCAAACTTTTATTGTTTTAGAACAACTATAAAAAGTGGGCGAGTGATAAGAAGGTGTTTGACAGCGATAACATTTGTAAATAACATTACTGATAACATTTGTTATCAATGTCAGCAAACTTGGACACCATTAAACTGAAAGTGTACATATTATGCAATATTTTCAGATGCAAGGATCTAAAGCCGAAGGACAAAGTGACTCCTCAGTCTTCCTAAGGGAATGGCAACAAACCGCAGCGCAATATTCCTTGTAGGTTATAGGAAGAATTTGTACGTTTAGAGAGTCTGTTATTTAATAATTTGCTACCATTTTCATACACGTCTGATACAAATCTTTTTTTTATGCTAAAAAAATTAGTCCAAAAAATGTTTTATGTGGTGAAAATTGTGAATAAAATATAATTTCTACATGAAGAACTTCCCCTTTCATGTGATGACGTTTGTTCTTCTACATCCTTCACCTTGGCAACAGTGTAAACAAACGGACTGGCTGTACTTCCGGGTGGAAAACTCCCACCTGTCGGCAGCGGAAGTCGTTCGTTTGAAGCAGCGGTAAATACGAGTCAGCTAAACAAAACATTAGCGATTATGCCGACATCGGGTTGTGTTTGGGGCTGTAATGCCACATATAGCTTGGAACATAAAGGATTAGGTTCAGGCTTTTTCCGTTTTAAAGCAACCTATCGGTGGATACAGCTGACAGTTTACAGGCCGTCTGAGCTACAGAGCTGGGGACAGGCTGCAGCAGCCACTCATGACCGGGCCGGGGTTTGCAGCAGGCATTTCCTTACAGGTCAGTAATAAAAATTACAAATGTCGCTGTTAGGTTGCATAATGTGCAAGCTTCCTAGAGTGACAGTAATACAGTCTCTCGGTTTTGCTAGTTTGGGTCTGGTCGGGTCTGCACTGCCAGTCCCAAGGCATTCCATTAAAAACCGTTTGGATAAAATCTTTCACTTCATGTAGGAAAGGTTTCCTGTCTGAAATTTTGCCAACATGATAAGCTTTCTGAAATCCTTGAGCCCTTTTCTACTATAAAGCAAAACACTAAAGAATTACTTTGGTTAAATAACACGAAAAATACTGCAGCGCCGATGCTGCACCACCGACGTTATCCACCCGGAAGTAAGTTCTTTGTTGTTGTGATGTCACGCTGATATGGCCTATAGAAATGCCCCTTTAAAGAAGTTGAGTTACTGCCTGACCAGTCCATCTTTAGATTTATAGATCTCAATGTATTTGAAATATTGTTTCTATCTATTAACAGTTTCTATCTATTAACAGTTTCTATCTATTAACAGTAACGATTCATGAATTTCACATAAACATAAAATTGCACATTTTGATAAATCAAGCTTGAGACTAGACGCAAGAGAAATTCACCCTCACTGCATTTTCAATTTGAAATTCATCTTTACAAAATAGAGCTGTGTCATCTGCTAATTCTGTAATACTTATTGCTCTATTGAAAGTGGATAGGCCGTGAATATCAGTGCTAGTTTGTATAATAAAAGACTTACCTCTTGACAGCTACTCTTAGTATATCAAATCTTTTAGAAATATTAAACTAGAATGTCTTCATAAAACAGTGAAATAAAAGCGGAATATTCCTAAAGCCCCTAAAATGAATTGATGTTGTGTGGTATCAAAGACCTTGTAGAAGACAAGAAACCCAGCCAGAAATAATAGCTTCAGAAACCAAAGTCTAGTCTGAAGTTAACCTGACACTAATACGATGATTTTCCATAACACCAGATGGGTTTTGATTTTCCTTTATGTACTGTTGCGTATCCCTCTGTTAGTAAGTGAGGATAAATCAAGGAAGCTGAGTATGTCTGTGGAAAAACAACTGACCTAACCTCATGTAAATCTGTTAAGGCACCGTATGAAATAAAAGCCCTACGACAATAAGTGCACCAAACAATAATTAACCCTGAAATATGTTAAACATTAACTGGATGATATTTATACCATTATGGTTATTAAAACTAATGTCCCAGGTGGAATTCCAACTGGGATAACCTGAGCTGAAAGGATGAGTCCGAATCTGAGACCTTCTTCCCCTCAGTGAGGCATTGGACCCGCAATATCCAATCTTTTCCCCTACATTCCTTACTTTACTGAACTGAACGATGACAGGCTGAGTTGTCTTGTCGTCATTAGAATGCCGACTCTGTGCACCGGGTCCACTAGGAAGCCAAGTTTCTCTTTGTCCTCTGGAACGTTCCTCACAAACAGCACAAAAACTTCTTCCCTTGCGTCTTCGTTGCAGGTCTCGAAGAGGCCATATAGCCCAAGGTTCCATCTGCTTTACCGCTCCGCATCCTCGCTCCTCTGTTGCAGCTCTGTAACCTGGCTTGAGACTTTTTTGACATTCTCCTCGTTTTCTTTGGACTTTCATCTCCACTCCTTTCAACTCTTCACAAATGTTCATGGAGATTTTCTGCTCCGGGGCAGAGAAACGGTTCGATAATGCATTCACCACTTTCAAAACTGTCAGCATTGGAGAGAGTGTGGTCCGGCTTATTCGTAATCCCGTCTCGGCTGCGCACTTTCTTCAGTTCGGGACTCTTAATTGGTGTGTCAGGTAAAGGAGTGCAAAGACCATCAAAAGTAACAGGTTCTGCATCCATCAAAAGTCCACTCTTGCTTTCAGCTTTGTTATGCACGTGTTCCAACTGGGACAATCAGGCTGGTCCGCTTGGATTTTCAACTGAAGGCAACCTACACTTGGTTGCTTGATTCAATTCCTAACAAATGCAAATCTTTTCCCTCCCTCCACAGGAGTATCGTGGGATTTCACAAGAAAAGATCACTGGTCTGGGAGTCTACGTGTGACAAAGACATTTTAGAAAGTCAATATGGTGCATGACTTGTATAGCCAGGGGACAGGTGGTCATCACCATAAAAAATGAACTGTACAAATGATTTTTGGGCAGGACTGCAATACTTTGACCGGCACATGCCAGTCCCTGCCACCAGGGAGAGATCAACTTGACTGGTCACATAGTTAAGTTAGCCAACATTTGCCCCTGACTGTAATGTTACATTACATGAAAAACAAGACCAGGTCAAAACCTAGCATAGCAACAACACCCGGAGACGCATTCTCAGAGCTCCCCGCTCCAGCGCTCACCTGATGCAGCCAAAGCACTCAGCATCAGCTCTTCAAGCGCTCAACAGGTCGGTTGGTGGACACGCCCCTTAAGTTTGTTGAATAGAGGAGAGAGGAGACGGTGGTGTGTGCATCCGGCTGTTACCTTTATTTTTCATGCCGTGTAACTAGCAGCGCTTACAGTGGTTGGCATGCGCCAACCACTGTATGCGCCAACCACTGTATGCGCCAACCACTGCATGCACCAACTGACGCAAGAGAAACAGGGTTACGCCACATCGGGTGTGCCACGTGCCACCGCCGACCAATGGTGTAACTCCATCACTCAGTCAGTCAGTCAGTCAGCGACATTTGTGTTCATAGGGCTGGTCCCGCTGGTGCGGTCCAGCCAAAAAAAAACATTGGTTACATTAAAGGAATAGTTCACCAAAAACTAAATTTTGGTCATTATCTACTCACCTTCATGTCAGTCAACATAATATACAGCGAGTTAGCGAACGCTGCTCCGTGTCAACCTGGTAAAAGAACTAAAGTGACCCAAACAGCATAATCCAAGTGTTCTGAAGCCAAACCGTTCCACTGTGGGTCCAAAAGTACAATAATTACCTCGTTACCATAAGGGTAAGGCAACTGATGTTTTTTCAAAAATGGTTTACAGTGGCTAATCGCGCTCTCAAGGAGTTCTATGGAGCATGAAATTGCCTTGATGCGTCACTCCTAACTTGGTTAGATTTTGGGAGCATCAAAAGAGGACCAGCACATCTGTTTTTCCTAGTTTCAGGAGCTGCAGCGCAAAAGGAAAAGGGTGATGTTGCTGGAGTCTTTTTTTTAAATCAGGAGCAGGAATATGGATATAGATATCAGTAGAAATTAATTGGTTAAAACTTCTGTAGTTGCAGTACTTGAGTACATTTTAGATTAACAATACTTTTGTATTGTTGCCTGTATAGTTAGTTAATAAGGAAGTAGCGCCAAAACATGGTTGGATTTTTATTTATCAAATTATTTGCAAGAGCTAGGCAACATTCTTTTTTCTTCAATCTACAATCTACCCTTTTCTTTGAACCTGAGTAAAATATGGAATGGAGTGATATGGAACATTCACACGCACACACACACACACGCACACGCACACACACACACACACACGCACACGCACACGCACACACACACTGGCTTCAAGATCCATCCTTTCGCTTTGAAATCATATTATGTATCATCAATGCACAAATATAAACTTGCCCTGACTGTCTGGGATATCTGAGTTCCCTTTCAAGTGTCCACTGTGTCTACCTTCTCGAGTGTTGCTGGTATGCAGACAGTCTCCTGTCAGTCTTCCAGGACTGTTGGGGTGAGTTACATGTTGAAATCTCACTACAGGGATAATAAGGCTGACCTCAGATCATAATCCTCTCTGGTTCCTGGGTGACCTCGGACAGAGCCCTCTCTCCTGTCTCTCTACTGTTGTGTCTTAGGGTGCGGTCACACCCGACATGTTCGGCGCAGTTTGATCAAACTCTGGAGCGTCTACTACTGCTTTAGATTAGTTTGAGAGCAATGCCATTCATAGCACCAAGTAACCGCAGTGAGATGGCTGAAAATGCAGATCTCGGTCCTCTTCCAAGAGAACTGTGGTGTGGTTCGTTAGGAGCGAGAAGGTAATCTGAGCCACCAACAGCAAACGACCCCAAAACACAAGGTGTTATGGGTATAAGAAGACAGATGTCGACATCTGATAGCCAGCAGTTCCTCGCACTTGGAGCCTAGCGTAAGAAAATGAAGTGAGGGCAAACAGTATTCTTGACTGATGCTCATATTCAGCTATTTGTCCGTGTGTTCTTACCTGGTATGAACACCAGAGATGGTCAATTAAGTCCATCATGCTTAGCTAAAGTTAGAGAATCAGAGTTGTTTTGAATTTATCCAGGAATTTACTACAGTAACAGGTTTTATTACATTCTCAACCAGTTTAGAGGGATATTCTATTATATTTTGACACATTCTATCATTCATTAATGATAATCAATTCATCTATCTATCTGTCTCTCTCTCTATCTGTCTGTCTGTCTGTCTGTCTGTCTGTCTGTCTGTGAAGATGGAATACAAATAGGAGAGGACTATCCAAAGCCCAACAAGGTGCAATGAATGTATAATGCTTGACAGACTCCTTAGTCCTCAGCTGCTGTGTGAGAGTGGGGGCTGAGCAGAGGTCGGTGGGTTACCGCATGGGGTAACCCATGCTGTCTTAGCAGACGATACATGATCATTTATAGATGAGCACTAGCCACCGTAATACAGCAATTACAGTGAGCAATTACTCTGTGAATCGGCCTTCAGAGACCTCCATGCCTTACACTGAAGAAACCAGCGAGCAGCAAGAGGGGAGCACTCCAGTCCCGCATCGCACAGTGGTACTTAAGGCTACAATCTGAAATTATTCATTCACTTACTCTAATAACTCTGCAGTGCCCAGGAGCATAGCACATCCATTTGTTAGCTGTATTATGATGATTGAGCACACAGCAATAAATCACCTAATTAGACGCCTCTCACAAATTATACAGTAATCAAGGTATGAGGCGGGATAGGTAGTTGTTAGGATCATGCTGAGCTTAGGGCTTCTTCCTCCTTGTAAACCGATGAGTAATGGATTGCTCAGGTCTTAGTCAACAGAAAGACCCCAAAAAAGAAAAAGAAAAGGTCGGAATTCTGTTCAGTGCAGAGGGTGAACATCAGGGTGAAACTCAATGAAGACGTTTTGGTTGTTGTAATGTTATTTCCTGAAACATAATAATCACATCTCAGACTTTACAGTGTTCACATCTATGGACAACTATCTGATAAATACACAGGTTCTGTCTATTAAAATAAGTTCCCTGGTGGCATTTATCACAGCGGGACAATAATGTGAGAAAAACTAATTTGACGATTGAACGGACTACGGACTATTGGGAACAGTTTGGTTTACTAGAATCAAACATGTTTTTTGCCTGGAAGCAGACGGCCACCTGTCCTGTTTTCAGGTATAAGAGCTTGTCTTGAAGGATAAAAGTATTGACACACATTGTCATGAATGATTTGAAAACCTCGGTTACTGTATTGGAAAAGGGAACATCAGTCAGCAGCACTGTAATGGGACAAACCTTTCCCCGGTTGTGTACCATGCTGCATTTGTGTTGTGGGGTTACAGGGAATGGTCTTGTTGGGTAGAAATAAACCCTATCTCTGTGTTGCCGGTAGCAGAAACGCAATGATATTGACTTAAATATGGAGAAATGAGAGGCTGCCATAATATGTTCTCTGTGCTTTGTTTCCAGCAGATAGGCGGGGAGCTTTGAAGTGCGGATTGGCACAGCAGGGTGCTAGCTTCTGTAGAGGGGAGATGCTAAACGCTAAGGATGAGAAGGACATGAGGTAGTCTATTACCAATACAGGAGCAAAGAGGGAAAAAAAAAAAAGCAAATCCAATGATAATGTACATCTGTTCCAGTGAATTTATGGGCTTTGAACATTTTTTCATGCGGCATAAGTGGGCCCTTTTTCTTACAGAATCTCAGAACTTCAAAGCAGATTCGCTTTGGATAATGCAAATGATCGGAATATGCCGGCTTCTGCCTACTCAAGAGCATGAAAAGAAAGAGGAAAAAAGAAGAATTAAAGCTAATTGGCATGGCGGTCTTTTATGTGCGGAAAGAAGGGTAAAAATAAAGCACTTCAATTATTGTCAAGTTCATTGAATTAGGAAACAAGCTGACAAAGTGCTAAAGTTCAGTGTGCCTGACCCAGTAGTCATTTGCAGTAAATGTCACTTTTCACTAGCGACATTTGCCCCGCGCTCACTTGTTATATATCTGATGAAATTATAATTGGCTGGATTAAACCCACCCTATAATCACTGAGCGGGCCTGAGAGGGAGGGGCTGCTTCTTTCAGCTCTGATGCTCTGCTGTTCATAGAAGGGAGGGGCAGTGCTTACAGCATCAATACCAAGTTCTCAAAATATGTATAAAACATATCTTTACACCAATAAATAACTACATAAACATCGCCACTCTTGGGGAAACAGTATCCGAACATTCGTGCATTTAAAACTCCTCCTTTTCCCAGTTTCATTGCCTGACGAAGACTGACACATGGGTGGAAACACTGCAAGAAAAGCTTAGTGGTCGAGAGATTCATTTTCTTCTCATTCATTTTTGACCCTGCAGCTGAAATACATTTCTATTTTAGTGTATTTTACTTTTACCCTCCCACAAGGTTCTTCCTTAACAGCCCCTCCACCTGAAATTATGCAGGTGGTTACACCTTGCAAGAAAAGGAAAAATCATTCATTTAATGCCGGAGTGGCTTTCATACTGCTCAGTGATCAGGTGTGTTTCCCTGCTGAAAAAGTCATTAGAGGTAATGTTAGTTTTCCACAGTGTGTTTGCCTTTAGATGGCCGGCCGTTGACGAGTTGATGATGTTTGTAATGGAGGAAACTTTGTTGCCAACAAACTCCATATTGAATAATTTAAGGTCTGGAAGAAGGCGGTCAGTGCTGCAGGGCTTATTTCCTACTCAGGGTAATTGCAAAAAAACATTGGAGAGGTGGCGTAAGTCAACACTGAGTGGGAATATTGATTGAAGTTATTTTAGTACTGTATTTCACAATCAGAATGCAAAAAAATAAAAGGGTTCATGTAAATGTGGTGTGAGTAAATGGGTGAGTGAGTGAACCATGAAACAGGTAAATGAGTATGTGACTAGTGAATGAGTGAGTCAGTAAGTAATTGGCTAAATGAGTGGGTGAGTATCCATTTAGTCTCAGTAGTTTGGTCCTTTCCAGAGGTACGGGTCTGCACTGCAGCGCACACATGGCCAGCAAACCGACTTTCCCCCATTTTTCTGTGGTGCCTCAGATTAAAGACAGACAACAGCACCAAAAAAAAAAAAAGGGCCATTCACGTCCAGGAAAGGTTTTTCATCCTTAAGCGTCCACACCAGCCGTTTGTATCTATTTATCCGACTCCTGGACAAAATTTATGGTTAACTATCTTCATCTGTCACAAACAGGAAAAGCAAAGCAAAAACACATTTGTCATTTGCAGAAAGCAAAGATCCAAGCAAAGAGGAAAAAGGCAAATTACTGCAACATTGGGTAAAAACAGAAACAACTGGTCTAGATTGATCCCAGATGGACACTGCTGGTACAGTATGTGG
>OMOV01024655.1:6395-29882 GCA_900312565.1 Beryx splendens
ACGTGAGGCTAGTTTGGCCGTTTGCAAATGTACCAGCATGTACTGTTAAACTCTGTACTCTGCCACTATGTCTCCTCACCAATTCCTCTACATTTGTCGTATTTGACAAATAAAGCCATTCTGACTACGATTTACAGGGGGATATGGTCAACAATATTGAGCAGAATGTCTCTAATGCGGCTGAATACATTGGCCGTGCAAAAGAAGAGACCAAAAAAGCAGTGAGATACCAGAAAAAGTCCCGGAGGGTATGTGTTCTTTCCTAACCAACGGTCTCATGGTTTCTGGTTCACATAAGCACTGCACCCAGCTTCAGATGACACAGCTTAGACTAGGCAAAGGAAATAGTCTGCCAATGAATTATAAGTTGCTTATCATGAATCGTAACATATGTGTAGATGCCAATATACACAATGTCAAAATGTCTGTTTACAGTTGTATCTTTAGTTTAAATTCAAATAACTACCTTTTCTTTACTCGGCAGAAATACATTATCCTTGCCTTTGCTCTGTTGATCCTGCTTGCTGTCATTGCACTAATTGTTGGCCTGTCTGTTGGACTAACCAAACCCCCTGAATGAGACCTACTGTGATTATTGCCTGAGGTAACAACAACACTTCATCCACATGACTTCCATCCCATGACTGCAACATTCATTCATTCTTCTAATCTGCTTAATATTTTAATGTATTTTTAATAACTTGACATTCTTGGCAAGCAACCTCACCCCTTCAAAAGACTCTAGGTAGAGCCAGGAACATTTCTGACTACTCTTGTGTTCTCTTTTTGACAGAAACTTCTCTATCTTGCCATGTGTGGAGTAGCAACTTTCATCCTTTTACTCATCATATTAGTTGGAGTCTTTGAGTGATGGATTTCACTCTGCAGAGCCTCAAAGCAGTCAGCTGTAGCTGTAGCACTGACCTGGGAACCAGTTCGCAGTAAGACTGCCAATCAATATCCAACAGCGTTACAGAGAGGATCTCTTGACCGCTACAAAGTAAGTATGACGTGTGTGTGATCTGCCTGTCTTTACACCAGTAACATCAGACCTCATGATGCACTGTTTTGCTAGAGTACTTCCATGGCAGCTCTATACAGCTAGAATGAAGCACCGTGTTAGCACATATCCTTCCCTGTCACCTGTGATATAATGAACACTGACAGCTCATCAGACATACACCCTGGTGTACAGTCCTTACTGCTGCCATGTTTTCATGTTGCAACCGGATATCACTTTCAGACTTTTCGTGGCCTAATAAGTTTAATATAAACCAGAAATTGTAACAATTGTAATTGTTGTTATAAAAGATCAACTGTTTAATTTGTGTTGACGTGTAAGTGTATGTTTGTATGTTCTGTTGTTCCTTTTTATATTAAAGTCGTGAATTGAATGTAAAACTATAACAGCTCAGGACTCCCTTAGAAATGGAAAGTCGAATGCAACATTTGTACCCACTGTAAGCATTAGGCCTGCAGGTTAGATTAAACTGTGTCCAGATCTGCTGAAAATGATTGATCAATCAAATGGAACCCATCACTTGATCTAATACTGCTAAATGAACAGTTACTGCACAATTAAATTTTTTCTTATATTTCTATCTTTTTGACACCTCCTGACCCCAAAAGTGCCTTTTTGACATTTGACATGAAACTTTAACTTATTCCACTGTATTTATCACAATCGCAGTGTGTGAAGACTGGAACATCAGTTGTGTAAAAGTCATGCTGTAATTTAGGACTGTTGACTAATGTTATTTCAAGAGCACACAATTTTTCATTTTGATACAATGCATCTGGTTTCTTTTTATTTTTGTTAATTTATATCTTGTGTTTTATATTGAAGCAGAATAATTAAGTCTCATGTAAGTACAAAAATAAACAGTAAAAAGGCTTATTTGTGATTTATTTACTGTTATATTGAAGACGGTATAGTTGAACCTGCTCATCACAGAACAGATACAGGATCAGATATTCTGAATTGCAAACGCCTCTGAATATGTTTGCCTGCATTAAGTTGACTCTCTCTGTTCCTGTAAGTCTCCAAACATTTGGAGTTTGTGTAGAGGAACATGTGAGGAAACTGAGGGTGCTGTTTACTTCTGGACTAATGAGCACTTTGCACAAAGCGCTTGACTTCCGTGTAATCAACCAAACAAGATTAGTGAAGGAAGTGGAAGCAGGTCCCCAGAGGGCATGTTCTTTTCTCTCTTTGAATTAGATCAAAGAAAACTTCAGAGGTGCATTTAGAGTGAAATGCCAGTGAACATCCTCAAAATCTGCACAAGAGGAAGCTTCCAGGTCACTGGGCAAGTTATCCTAGATGTCGAGTCAAGTGATATCATGAACTGTGATTGGACCTGGACACAGATTTGACTGATGTGACGAACAATTTATTTGGATGAGCAATTTTTGTGCTAATTTAAGGAATCACTGTTTTCCTCTGATTGTTAATATCGACACTGATCTGATACGTTGTACTGAAGTGGAGGTTGAAACTATCTAGTGTTGTGTACCAGTACAATAATAATCACTGGTGAGTGAAGCTAGATGTATAAAAAAGAACATTTTAAGAAGCATGCAGGGTTTTTTAAATTCTGATTTCCTCATATATTATTTTTATATTGTATACTGTCATTATGGTGGAGTGTGAGCTCAAATGGAGTCGGTCTGTTGGAGTTAAGGCCACTGAGGAACCATTTGGGTTTATATGGAAAAACATTAAGTGTTGAAGTGGTTCTTCAAATAGAGATGGCTCTATTGAGTACCATTAAAGAACCTCTAAAGAACCATCTTGTTTTAGTACAGGTGTAATTTGCACGGCGATACCATATTCCCTTCACATTCTATTTTGTTGGGCTACAAAGCAACGCAAAGAAATCAGACTCTGCTTGCTACTGAATCTATACTTTACTGTGTTCGTCAACTATTATTATTATTCTCAAGATGATGGAAAGCAGCTATAAAGACTAATCTGTGGCAGGTGCAGTAGGTATACTGAAAAAGGAGGGTTGTTTAAGGGCCCTTTGGTTAGGCTAGTGGTTTTGGTATTGCTGATTTGGAACATTTCATTCATTCTTAAAGGGTTCTTTAAAAGCCCCATAAAGGGTTCTGCTACAGTACGAGCCTAATGAACCATTTTCTTAATTCAGTTAACTTTCCATCAAGGGACAGCAACTGCTGCTGTCTTTATGGAAGCCAGAGTAGAGCCTGTGTGCGTGCGTGCGTGCGTGCGTGCGTGTAGCCTACAGCTGACTGGACAATAACAGGTTACTTACTGTGTCTTTGGCGGGCTCTGCTCCTATATGTGCAGACATAACCTAGTTTCTCGGCCCTCATAAATTTGAAAGGGCAACATGATGCAGAGTTATATAATAGAATGCAGAAAACACTGTGAGGAATAGGGGAGGGAAGAAAAGGGGAAGGAACAGAAAGTTCACCTGAGCAGTGAGAAGGAGCCAGGGAGAAACGCATCTGGAGCTCAGAGATTTTGATTGCAGACTCTCAAGGTGAGGCGGCGGCCGGGGGGGCTTCGCGCTGCTCGGCCTGTGTGGAGGAGATTCAAATGGCATTAGGCGGCTGCAGGCACTACTTGAAAGGGTTTTCTGCGGCTGTGCTTGGTATGAGACAGGTCTATTATATTCCTGCTCTGAATTTAAAAGGGTACGAGTGAAATGCAGAGTGCTGCAGAAGAATACTGGGTCCAAATGGAGTTGATGCACACAGGGTGAAGGGAGAGCCCACAGCTATCAGTCTCTGTTGTCATATTTTTTTTGGAACACACCGGGCGAGAGTTGGGACGCCATTTCAACCGTGTGCTGGAGCCCGGACAGCTGCAAGCATCACAGGTGGGTCTGCTCCCAGTTTGGTTAAATATAAATGTGCACCTTTCCCATACAGAAAAAAATTGCCTACATTTCACATGTGCTTCATAATATGTTTGGAGAGTTTGTGCGTAAATTAGCCTAAAATGTATGCACATGTTTTAGTGCATATGAAGAAAATGTTATTCCAAGTGTCCAAAATATATTGCTAATGAATGTACAAAAGCATTTATGGCTAATTTGAAGTGCATGTGAAATGTATTTCTTGGGGCTGGGCCAAAGTAAAGTTCCAAGTCAAACGACAGTAACGTTAGCTAACTTCTGTGCAGACTGGTCAAGTCGTAGCCAAGGAGCTTTTATATTATTGTCGTAGTCCACATTTCCTGTCAAATGGGTTTCCTACCTTTTGCTTCGTGAGGTCTACAAACACTACCAGCTCGAAACACTGTAGGCTCACCTGTCCCGTTTAAAGTGTAAGCAAAGAGCCGAATTCAGTGAATAGTCAAACTCATGGGCGCGTGTCTGTGTTCCCTCAGGCCCTATCCCAACTTCCCTTCTGACAGCCTTGGCTGCGAGCTCGCTCTAACCTTAACCTCAGCGACCTCATGCCTCACCCCGACCACCTCATCCACCGCCAGCAACCCTAACCCTAACCCCGACCCTAACCCCAACCCCAACCTTAACCCTAACCCCAACCCTAACCCTAACCAACCCTAACCCCAACCTCAACCTCTACCATACCAGCTCCTTGCCTAAACACATAGGGCTGACCTCAAACTCAGTAACGCAATTACTTTTAGTTGCTTTTGGGTTACTTTGCCCTTTGCCTCCATAGCCTACTGTAAGTGCAGTTTATTCCAATTTATGCACTGTATATATTTTGTATAATGTTAGAATCTACAACTATCAGTCATAATTTGTAGTCAAAATTGTGTCAACAAGCTCCAACATGGGACCGAACATGCTTTGGAATATGTAATCACCATTTTCCCCAGCGTAACCCTGCATTTGAATGTCTTGTAGACTGACAAGGCCTACTTTTCTCATCACCCATATCTGTGTCTGCTGCTCTTGTACACTGCACCTACATCAGCTTTCATCAGTCAGTGCATACAGACAGGCCTCGTTTCATCTATTGCACAGGCATACACTTTGATTTCTACAGTGACAAACATGCAGGTGCTACACGAACCCCCACTCTGCATGCCGGTTGCATTATTCAATTAATGTCAATGAACAATAACTAGAAAAGCAAGCTCCTTTCAAAAGAAATATGCTATCTCTGTGCTTTATCCATCCCACAAAAATGCACTGCATGCAACTTTCCTTGTTTTTAAATCACCAAAATATCATTTTTGTATTTTATGTATTTCATGTGGCAGCTGTGCCATCTTTGCTGTCTCTGTCACTGACAATAATCCAACATCCATTATTATGTAACTCTGCTGAATACAGATATTAATAATCTCAACATGCTGGAGTTATGACATCATCCGTCGTCGCTGCTGACCATGACAAGCATTTGGGGAAGCATGCAAACCGTACTGTCATGGTAGGTTCTTGTGCAGAACAAACTGAGTAACTATCATTGCGATTTAATGCTATCGACGCATGGCTTGATTTACTGACGCAAGGCTTGATTTGATCTCTGTTTTTTTATGTCAGGGGACAATGGGTTGTCAGAAGGCTTGCAAGGTGGAGAAACTCCTGAAACAGTCTCAGAGGGAACTGCTGTGGAGTCAAAGGCAAAGGTTAGCCATAGCTGAGAAGAACAGCCGGATGAGAGACAGAGATAAGGTGAGCAAGGTCTCTGTTTGCCTGCGTGTCGGTTTATAGCTTTCGATGAATAAGCTTTGATTCAGCCATGTCTGGACACCGGCAGGATCAACACTTGTTGGTGCCTGCAGCCATAATCTGACCTCACCCTGCGCCCCTCAGCCAAAGCTCTTTACAGTCGTCAAGGTTCATCACTAACAAATGTGACCGTGTGTGGCTCTCAGTGATCGTATGCTCATTTGGGTTCCTTATACAGTTGATGGTTGATTAATCAGACAAGATACTGTAGTGTTTTTATTGCCGTAGTATCTATTTGTCTGCAAAGGGATTACCTAACATGTCATTATGTAACATGTAGCCTACTATATAAATGTGCAGTACTGCATGAGCATACGATGTGTCAGTATGTTTTGTATTAATTACGTTTGGGAAAGTTTGCAACATTGCAACAGAGACAGGGCGAAAACAGGAAAATAATACGCAAGCCAGATGTTTCTCCCTTGCTGCTAGATTCCCACACAAACCATGTATTTTTAGATTTTGGTTAAGCCAAATCTACCTGCTGATTTAGTATTTTTGTAAGCCTGCTACAGTCACAATCAGGACAAGTATAACGCCCACGTTAGGAATGTGACTTGGTGAAGCGGTGGAGACACATTACAAGACAGTAACATAATACAGGGTAAAAGGTTACATGACCCCATAAACAGTGCAGACAAGACATACTATATTACAGAAGACTAAACATAAACACATCAGAGAGATGCATTCAAAGCTGAAGAATTGTTCCAGTGTAACAGCACTGACACTGTTGGTGACAGTAATGATCGGGGTAGTGAATGACTGGTAGTGCTGTAGTCCTGTGCACCATAAACTCTCAATCAAAGTCACTTGCACAGATTAGGACTGACTTGAGAATGCCGTGAAGCATTGATAGTGCAGAAACAAAATGAAACTGATGTGCCAATGCAGTAAGTCCACAGATTTGCATAATGCAGCTGGGTTGATAGATAGCCTGAGTAGCTTATATCAGTGTCCATCTGCAGATTAGCAGGGTTCAGTCAATCTGTTGGTCCAGGGTTGGCGTGCGTATTTGTGGTGTGTGTGTGTGTTTGCGTGTGTGACAGCATGCTTGGGGATGTGGGATTGGTTGGGGGATTTTAGGAAGGTCAGTTAAGGAGAGTGACTGCTGTGGGAAAGAAACCGTTGTGTGTGTGGTAAGTGTTGCGGCCGGTGATGCACTAGAACCATCTTCCAGAGGGTTGTATGCCAACCAGGCAGGTAGGGTCAGCAGCAATCGTGTTACTCTGGTGTTGGGCTGGTGTGTTTGTTTAGAAGACAACTGGCTATCTTGTTTTGTGGAGGAGGCAGAGCCATACAAGACTGTGATGGACGATATTTCATCCCATCTGAGGGTGTTGCAGATGGTGGTCTCCAGAAATGTGAACAATTCCATTGTGTTCACAGTAGCACCATCATTGCAGAAGTCAATCCTCATCTCCACTGTCTTGAAAGTGTTAAGCTTATGGTTGTTGTTGGCACACCAAGACACCAGCCTGCCCACCTCTTAATGGTAGATGGCCTCATCGTTGTGGGCCCGCTAAGGCGGTTTTGTCCACAAACTTGAGCAGCTTGATTAAAGGGCCACTGGTGGTGCAGTCATTGATGTATTAGAAGTAGAAGAAAGGAGAGCATGCAGCCCTGTGAGGCACCTGTGGTCACCAAGAGAATAGCAGGGTGTCCATCCTCACAGTCGGTCTTCTGCCTGTCAGAAAAACCATGATCCATTGACAAATGGCGGGAGCTTTGTTTAAGCAAGCTCGCCTTGCAAGAACTCAGAATGAGTTGTTTTGAATGCTGAGCTGAAGTCCACAAACAGGAGCCAGAAGTGCCCATGTGTCCCAGGACATAGAGGAGGCCCGTATTTCGCCCTGTTAGGCAAAGTGCAGGAGGTGAAGGAGTGAGTCAGTGACAGATTTAAGGCAGGACAAGACCAACTGCTGAAGGAACTTATCATCATTGAAGTCAGTGCCACCGGTCTGTAGTCACTGAGGCAGGTATTCTTGCTAGATACCTTGAAGCAGGTGGGAATGTTGCATGTGGACAGAGAGTGGTCAAAGGGGCTAGCTGGTAGATGCAGTACCTGAGGCTACTGGGTGAATTACTGTTTGGTATTGCTGCTTTCCTGATGTTCTGCCTCTTGAACAGTGATGATGTGAGGGGGGAGGGTGCGGGTGCAGCAGAGAGCAGGGTGGAGATTGGAGGGGTGTAGAAGGATGGGGGCTTGGTTTTCAAACCAGAAGTATAATCTGTTGAGCTCATCTTCCAAGTGTATGCATCACAGATGGAGAAGTCCCATCCCAACTAGTCCTTGTATTTGGATTTGGCGAGACTTGTTGCCATGTTGAGCATTTTCTTTGCTGTTCTGTATTCCTGTCTATTTCCTGCCTTGGTTGCCTGCTCCTTAACGACCTTGATGTCTTAGTTGCCTGAGCTCTTTGGGTTGTTATTGTTGTACCTCACAGTGTTTTTTGTTGAAATGCAGGACCCATCACAATAGGAAATGTCAAAACAGTTGTTCACACCTCCAAAAGTGTCCCAGTCAGTTGAGTTGGGGCAGGCCTGTAGCTCCCCTTCTGCCTCCTGACTTCATCTTTTGACAGCTGTCTGAACAGGTTTGGCCCTCTTTAACATTTTAAGGCAGGGATCCTCCAAGTCATTGTAAAAAAAAAAATAAAAAAATTCTAAGAAGTAACTTGTAAGAATTGACATCTTTGTAATACTAACACAAGACTGGCAGCATCATTAGTGAGTTCGCACCCTTCATGTACCTGGCCTGTGTGCAGCATCATTAGTGAGTAAGCAATCATGTACTTGGCCTGTGTACCTGGCCTGTGTGTACCTATTGCATTGCTCCATCTTCCCCACTAAAGGGTCAGATGAGGCTTTGGTCCCAATTTGGAGGTTCAGACAGGAGCCACAGCTTGACGTTAACAGTTAATGTTCATATTAAAGTGGTCTTTCAGGCTTGTAGCTTTCCCAGTTGACATGAACTTTAAAAGCACAAAGCCATTTGACCCGTGCAGCTTTGATATGTCATGGCAAGACAAATACAATAAAAGATTTCATTATTCTCTATCATGGAGAAACATTAAATCAGCAGCAATTAAGCAAATGTCTGAAGGCCGGTCATTACATTCATTAATTATTATAGAATAAAAGCAGATGAATGAAGATAGTTTCCTTGTCCATTATTATCAAAACACAAAAGAATAAAAAAATGCCACTGTGCTGGTTTCATTGAATTTACCCCTTGAGGAGAGAGAGCCTATAGGAGCCTATAGTAGTTGATTTTATAGTGAACAAATCAGGTGTGCTGCTGGCTCATTGTCAGAGCTCAGCTCCTTTTTTTCGTGTTTACAGTCCAAAGTAGAGGACATGGGCGGGATTTGACATCAATCGTGTGTGATGTCGCAGTGCCTTGAGTGTTAAACAGCCGCTGTGCAATATAAGCTCTCAATTGGGATTGCAGAGAGGGTCCCGCTGGAGGGGGAGGGAAGGCTCTGAACAGAGGAAAGGAGCCACTGCGGTTGCTAGGCAGCCAAGCTGAGGAAAGCATATCTGTTTTGGGCTCTGTTCCTCCTCTGCTTTTCCCACAACAGAGTGCAACACCACTGACAACCAGAGAGGGCAGCCAAACTGCATGCTCTGTGCCCCTCTCCTCCATGTCTCCCTACAGAGGAAAAACCCAGGATGGCCTAAATAATCCCCCTTAATACCCTTCTGCGCTTGATTTCCTGATCTGTGATTGGATGGTAATGTTGTTGCTGCTGTTTGTGATAGCTGATTGGTCTGGCACACCGTGCAGTGAGCGAGGGTTTGTCAAGCTGAGCCTCAGGGGAGCCTCTTTAGCATAATGACCCATGAGGAGGCGAGGCAGAGTCCCAGTATCAGCTTGCAAAATAGCTGAGAAGCACTGCAAGAGAACGGGGAGGAAGGACCAAGGGGGACGCCAAAGGCCAACAGAACCTCATATGACCTTGCCAGCTTCAATCATGGTGGTGGGGAGGTGGGCTGGCGGCATGGGGGAACACGGTGCTAGGAGGGGTTATTGACAGGATTCCCTGTGACTGCCGAGAATAAGACAGAGTGACCAATTCTGATTAAGGAAGACGAAAGACATCCTGGAGAGAGAGCGCTGCTCAGTGCTGCTGCGCACTGCACTGCCTCTGCACCCCTGCGTGCCTGTGTCTGTGTGAGTAAGCGTGCGTGTGTGTGTGTGAGAGAGAAAGTGAGCGAGCGAGAGCTGGGGAGAGAGAGAGAGAGAGATAGAGAGAGAAAGGGGGCGTGTAGATGTGTGTGCTCTGCTGCACAGCCATGGTAGTGTGAGCTGAATGATGCTCGTTGGCTGTCTCTCTCTCTCTCTCTCCCTGCGCTGCCTGGCTGCGCCTCTCTCTGCCGAGCGCTGATGAACCATTTTATGCTACGGAGCTGCCATAGCCATCGTCCTGGTCCCACTGCTGGCTACTCCGTCCATCTGACCCAGTAGGAAACAGCTGCCTCTGCACTGGTCCTCTAGCCGCTGCTGAGGTACTGTACCGTCTACTGTCTGCTGTCAAGCCTTGTGTTTTTCTCAGCCAGGGTTTGTTGTACTGCTTCTGCTGCAGCATCCCTGTGCTGCTGCTGGGGGAATAAGGATGATCATAACATGCCTCGGCGTCTCAGGCTCTTTGCGGCGCCCAGAAGATAGAAGATAGAAGATTGTTGCGCTGGCAACACAAGACAGTTGAAATTTGTCTTTCTGCTTATCATATGCCTCCTAGATACACACACGTAACCCCCTACCCTTACGCATTTCTCCAGACACCCATGGATCTGCCTGTTCAGAGCTGTTCTACAGCGGCGTGCAGAATATCCCGGTTTGACAGCACAGTGGCCAGAGGACATTGCACATCATTTGCATGTAATACAGATTCACTGTCATATTTCTGTGTTAGATTATATGAGTTTCTTGTCCTAATTGAGGACATGCTGCAGTTTGTATAAAAGAATACTTCAGTTGGCATAGCATGAGCAGTGTGTTCATTGTCTATGGTGATATGACATGGTTATGACATGATATGAGATGGTTCGACAATGTTAGTTCTGGCTATCACTACCATGCCTGTGAAAAGACTGTCTATGTCGAGGCTACATGCAAGGGAAGTTAATGGGTTTGTGTTAGTTTTGAGTTGAGACAAATCATCAGGGACAATGAGGTTGTAATAATGAGTGGGAGATGTGAATGTGAAATGCTGATTGTGAGACAGTGGGTGTCTGATATTGATTAATTTGCCATTTTGTCAAACATTTGTGCAGATTATCCATCAGTGCTGGGCTATAAGGATACCAGTAGCCCATTATTAATAATGGGTATGAAAACAGATCATATGGTTAGTATGTTATTTCAAGTATCAAAAATGTGTGTATGAGTGTGTGTGCGCATGTGTGTGTGCGTCATGTTGATAGGTTGTAGGGGACATTAATGGGTAAGGAAAGGAGATAACTGTATTTTCTGTGTCCTCAAAAGCAGTTTGCAGTAAGACAAGATCCTATAGATGGCAGTCTATAGAGAGAAAAGGGTGATAGTGGGAACACACATAGTGAAGGTTACTGTGATCTGTAGTTTCCACTGTGTGCATAAGAGAATATGTCATCTGTATGTATTTGTGTTTGTGTGTGTGTGTGTGCGGGTATGCATGCATGTGTGTATGTTTCTGCTGCCTCCCAAGGTCACTCATTTGAAGAGGTTCCATAATTAGTCGCGACTAACACCTAGGATGTGAGACAGTACTCCAACCCCCGGCTCCCATTCATACTCTAGCTCCACCTGCCCACCTTGACAGGGAGGCACGGCCATTCATCATTCTACCGCTTATCCCTGAGCTGCCAGCAAGGGACTTTTATCTTCACTATGCACCGTGCACGGGTATCCATATTCCTAACTTAAAATTGTTTGCTCTGCAATGGAATGATAGCAAGAGAGAGGAAGAGACAGATAGGAGAGAGGGAGCCAAGGAGGGAGTAAGGAAGGAAGGGAGGGAGTGTACTGTGTAGCGTTTGAAGTCCAGACCTGGGTCAAATAGTATTTGCATAAAATTCTTAGCTTTTTGTTTTTTCCCACTGGGGGCACCACATGGGTGGAGTTTACTGCACTGGGACAATTCAGACATTTTCAGGTTTTTAATGACAGAAAAGTATGCTAAATTGACTCACAAAAGTAAATACTGTCTCACTGATGCATTATGGAATCCATCTAGTGCTTGCCCATCTGGTATTTGAAGCAGGTTAAAACAAATGCTAAGAATAATTTGCAAATGCCCTTTGAACCTGGTCTGTTTAGCTCTATATGAATGGGCTGTATCCTCCAACATGATGTTGTGGAAACCAGCAGCTTCGGATGGTGATACAATAAGCAACTTTTGGCCCATATAGCTGGTCAACACAGCCAGCAATAGGCAACAAGGTTGGAATTAGGCACAAAAATCTATTGAAATGTTTCCTGACAACAATTTGCTCCTACGTGATTAAAGCAACATGCGGTGGTGAGCTGTGTAGTAGGGTAGTGTTTGTGAAACGATGTCCTCTCCAGTACTGGTGCGAATAAGTCCACAGTGGCTGAGGCGGAGGCGGAGGTGGAGGCTGAGGCAGAGGCGCTGGTCAGGGCTGCTCAGTGGAGGATGGGGTTGTGTGAGAGGAGCGTGGCTCAGCGTGGTCCCTGGTGACTGAAGCCTGGCCGTAGTAACAGCTGGATCACTGCTGCCGCTGCTGGCGCCTGGATGTGGCCTGGATAAGGCACGTGACCGCCTCGCCACGGTGTGAGGCATTAGTGATATGAACAGCAGGGTCCACGGCCGCTGTTACGTAACACTATCTTCCCTGGGAAATCTCCGTAAAGATGAACCCGGGAGGCTCGGGAAAGTGCATAATCATCGTCAGCAGCCACATCACTGTCATTGTTGGTTTGATATTGGACTGTCCTGTGCATGACGAAGCAAGCATTTTTTGCCTCTCTCTCCCTCTCTCTTTCTCTCTTGTGTCTCCTGAGGGTATTTTCATGTGTGGGCCGATTTATGTAGATGTTCTGTGCTGTAGATTTATAAACCCTGGTTTGTAATGCCTCTCTACACTAGATCCTCTCTACACACATATGTTCAGTGTGTGTTTGTGTGTGCGCATGCTTGTCCATATGTGTGAATCTATGTGCATCCGGTTTTGTTTGTATCTATACATATGCATGCGTGTGTTTGCGTGCGTGATTGCATGTGTATATTTACATACAGCACACATGTTTGTGTTCCGCCGCAGCTCCCTGAGCACAAATGTAATGTAAGTGGATATGTTGTGCCAGCTGTCGTCATGTCGGCAGTTTGACTGCTGACTGCTGTAGTCGGGCTCAGACGTCAGGGAGGGGCTGGCTGCTGACTGTGCTGGAGGTCAGAGGAGAGTAGCCGGTAATCACCTCAGGGATCTGACTGCATTCATAATTGATTGTTCCTGGAGTTGATCAGGGCTGTCCACTCAGTCAGATGGACCACACTGATCTGGCTTAAAGAACATGAGATTAGATGAGCCCCAAAAGTTTGGTTCGGGAAATTAAATGGGGGTTGATTTAATTCTGTCATGTTTGATGAAGTGGGGTTGTTGTTAGTACTAGCTGGTGACGCTAATATGCCGCCCCTGTTTACTGATGTGCAGGGAAACTCTAAATTGCTTTGCCATTTTCACAGCAGGAACATGTTTGGATGGATTAATAGTTTCAGGCCCATAGGGATACAACCTGAGAGCTACCCAGTATTTCAAAACCATTTGGTTGATTTTTGAGAGCTGTTCTGTGTTGAGCCATTGTACCTGCATAGATATGGCCTATGCGAATGCTTTAGCTTTATCAGTGTTTCTGTATAATAGTCAGGTCATTGATTGTCTTAATGAGGATACAGCACAGGGGAGGAGGTAGAACTCCAAGGCAAAGCGCCATACTTGGGGACCAACGTGGTTTTCGTCAGCATTAGCCAGTCTCTCATTTACACAACTTATAGTGCCAAGACAATCATTTGAATATGAGTATGGAGAGAGCATTCAGATGAGACGTCCAATTTTGTAGAAATTCCTCCTGTTCCCCCCCTAGCTATCAGTAAGCCTGTGGCTGTAGTCAGCTCAGAGAGGTGAGGGGCTATTTGGATCTGTCCTGGAAGGTGGCAGATCATGCCCGTGGGGGTGAGGGGGTGATTATGTTGGCCTTGCCAAAATCCAGAGGCAGGTGCGATTATTTGCCAGGATTTGCTTTGTAATAAAAAAAGCTTATCTCCACAGGTTCAATCTCTGCCTCTGTCTCTGTCTTTCCCTCCTCAGGTTTTGCCTACTGTCTCTGATTTGTCCACACTGCTTTAGCATGTTCTTTGTAAAGGAAAGTGATGCATGTTGCGTAGCCACCCATGTTGCTCTCAATGCAAGTATATAATGTTGGATGGTTTCCTTTTAGCAACGTTACTTTGTATGTTTGTTAGTACAACTCAAATGCCCAAAATTGTTGTGTCCAAAATGAGGGGCTATTTCAAAAAAAAAAAAAAATCCCTCTGATGAGAAAGATATTGTATCAATATGACCCCTGGTCTGTGGTGCATTTGATTTATTTAGCTTACTGTTGCCTGCAATAGGCAACAAGAACATGATCCTTTGATGGATGAGGTGTGTGGTGAACAGCATATCTGTTCAAGTTCCTCCTTCATACAGACATGTGGTGGCTAGCTCTTCTCTGTGTATTGTCCACCAGTCGGAGGTTAATTGCACAGGCTTGCCTTTGATAACAGCATATTATTGGCAGGCAATGTTACAGACACATTCTGCCAGTCAGTTCAAGGCACACGTGCTGTTTCCACACCACTTTTAATGTTGAGGATGATTAATGGAATGCTAATGTGCACTGGTGTTAATGCTTTTTGTTTCTGTGGGGTGTAATTGATTCTAATGTCCTGATCAAGTGGAATTTCACACCAGATTACTAGAAAAAGCTTTGCCAAGCAGTGGGTGCTGCAGCACGATGATTCCTGTTTTGCAGTGATTCATCTTTGTTAACCGTATGGTAGGGCACGCTACACTGTAATATGTTATAGGTCTCTGTGGGGTTGGTAAGCCTCAATCTCCAGTCTCCATGCAGGAACCATCAATGAACAGGGGCACAGGGTAATTGCATGAAGAAGCTGTAATAAGATGGATTGAATTAGCCTTGCCCTGACTAAAATGAATTAAACAGACAGTCATGACATGCAGACTCCTAAACTGACTCATTACACCTGCTCAGCCAAATATACCATAATATATTATCTTATAAATGTTGACAAAATAGGACTACAACCCAGCAAGGTTTTTGTACAAATGGCTGTATACTGAAAATCATAAACAGTGTTTAATCCAGCCTTAATTAGACATGCCTGTATGAATGTCGATCCTAATATGGATGAAAACAGAAACCAGTCCCTCAGTCCTGACAATTATGATAACAGAATAGTGCACTCCGATTGTTCTGAGATTTCATTCACGCTCTGATCCAATGTACGTGCCTGAGCAGCCCACTCACTTACATAGTGAATAAATGTTTGTTACCTCTCAACAAAAATCGCAGTTATAAATAATTTATGACCATATAGTGTTCTAAACCATGAGTACATGATTACCATGAACGGCCCCTTTGACAAACAAGTAGGTCCTTTGATTGTGAAAATCAAACCTAGAATTAACCAAGGGGTCACTATCGCTCAGATTTAAACACGGCTGCAGGAAGATTTCATTTTTGGCAAAGGCCATGAAGTATTGTATGGAGAGAAATGGTGAATGAGTCACCTAGTTCCCAGATTAAAGACTAGTAGATGTTAGAGAGAAGAGCTTCTGAACACCTATGAGGGTTGAGGTAGGACATAGCGGTAGGACTAGTGCCTTGCGGCAGGGGCACGGGGCGGGACAAAGACAGCCTGGGTCCAGATGTCCGTTTGCGTTAGGGAGGTTACGGCGCTGCCTCCTGCCAGGAGAAACAAACACTAATTGCCCATTGGCCTCGGGTTTGAGATGTGCAGCTGGGGACAAGCGGCTAAAAATAGCACTGCCTGTTCCCATGAGTGGCGGGCACACAGCACCATAGCATTAGTATTCAGCACTAGAGCATGGCATGGACAAAAAAAAGGTCATCTTCCGGCCATGGCCACAAATGTCAGGGCGGGGTACAGAGCGACACCAACACAGGGTGGGTGAACCGCAAGCAGCACCTAAGGCTTCGCCCCATATGGACCAACCTACTGAACCATTGTCCTCTGAGCACTGGCAGGGAAATGTCACATGGAAACAGCCAAGGTAGTGTCATGACACGCAATGTTTTGTTTCCCGCCCGGCGACATCCAGGCTCATTCCTATGAAGTCCAGCACTTCCATGCAGAGATGGCCTACTGTGCTTGAGTCGAGTTACAGCTCTTCCTCTATGACACAAAAGCAGCATCTGGTTCCACCTGACTGGAGCCATGAATAATTTAAAGGGGGGCATTATTATTTCCAGCTAGCTCCACTGGCTTGGCAATAACAAGCAGTTTAGGTTGTGCTATCAGCATTGCCTGCTAAGTGGTTGAACATGGAGAGAGGATGTTATTTTACCACGTTGGCATCTTATACTTGTGTGGGTTTGTAAGTATTTGGTTGAATGAGTACTGAAGCGTTACTTTTCCCTGATATGTCAACTCGTTCATTACTTGTTTACAGAATTAGGCATGTGTGTAAATAGAGCTAGGCGAAGCATACCCATTTAGCTGACTTGCATAATACAATGTGGATTTCTGGTTTGGAATATTTTGACCATTAGACCAATCTGTATTTCACAGTTGATGTATTGTGACCATTTTGTTGCAGTCTTACAAGCACACTGTTCTCTTTCAACTCCATTTTGCGACTCATCCATAATGAAAGCATTATTTTTCCTTTTTTGTTATGCGTGATTGTTTTTACTGAATTGCATAGTGGTGCATTTCAATGCGTGTTTATTTTCCATGTAGTCAAAGCTCTTTGGGACACTGTTTACTCAATGCAGAGGTGGGCAGGTGGTCTAGTTTAGCTACTTAATCCTTTGTACTGTGAAACCCAACCTATGAGGAGCAATGGAGGGGGGAAACACTCACTATGCACTACATGAGCATGGCTGTTTTTCCACTCCGACCACCTGCTGGCTTTAGGCTACCACTCACCTACACTTATGGATAGGATATTAGGATACCAGATTTATTACCAGCTAAATGTAGCAGCTCATTTGAAATAGCTTAGTCAAACAGTTTATGAACTACCATCGTTATAGATCACTAGCTGTTGAGGAAAGGTATTCTGAAAGCTTTGTACAGCCTGCGTTCATCTGGCTGGAAGAATTCAAAAGACTGTGACTGCAACTTTTGTTTTCCCTCTTCCCCCCCCACAGCTGAGAAATGAAGTTTTGCCCCTCCAGTTCCCAGGCGTGCAGCGTTTGGACAGCTTTCGTCTTCTAGAGGACAACAACAGAGCTCTGAGACTCAACCCGGGGACCCTCAGCCACCAAAGGCTACAACAGAAGTTACTGGTGAGTTTTCTGTGTGAAAGGGAGATAAAGGCTTGTTGATGTCATAGTGAGCATAGGCCATTACAGAGCAGCCGAAGACTGCTGTGGAGGCATTTTGCTTTCAGCAGTTGTCTGGCTTTCATGTCATTTCCCCCTGCTTTGGACTGTGAACTTGTGAACCATGAATTATTTTTCCTCCAGTTGTTGGTTTAATTTAAAATTAGTTGAACTCGTCTCTCTTCTGTTCATTTGGAGTCGCCTGGGAGATTAATTGGGGTCAGAGTGGCGGTTTTCTCAGTTTTTAATGATCACTGATCATATCCGGAAAAAGTTACAGAGACAGAATGCTTCTCAACTCATGCCAGTGCTTTCGCTGATCCCTGTCTGCCAAGCTTAAAGGAGCTGACAGATTGGCCTGTTGGTCAACTCACCCTTTAGGCTAGGTGATGAGAACATAGACACCAAAATCATCCATGTGTCCCTGGTGTATCATTCGCTCCAGTGCTCCATGCTAACTCTTTAGCATGTTGAGCGATAGGAGGAGACATTATCTCAAAAGTGAAAAAATGAGAACTTGTAGCAGCGCTGAAGCTTAATGCTAAGTAATCTTAAATGATATGTTGCCAAGTCTGGCAGTTTTGTGTAGAGGTTAGGGTTGTAAATTCCACACAAAATGTTCTAACGCACTACCAGGGACTACTTTCCCTATTTCCATAAGAAGTGAAGGTGGTGGGTGATGGGCTAAAAATCACTGTCCAGTGGATGAATACGTGGTTGCTCACCTGAAATAGTTCCAAACCTAACCCTACCCCTAAATGACTACATCAGCTAAATTGGGTTAATGATATTTCATTTTTTTAATTCATGAAACTACAGACCATAAAAGGTCAGTCTTCTTGCTTTGGATAATGCTAGTCGCCCTGAGTGATCTGCAGGGGGCGCAAAGACGATCTTGGTGTGTATTTTCTCATGATCACTTAACTTACTTTCCCAAAAACTTGGTGTATTGTTTTCATGATCTGGTTTAGTGGTGTTGCACTTGTTTAGCAAAGAGCGATATTTCCTGTGGTGTGAGGAGACACAGTAGCCATGTTGTTGACTTGTCATGGACAGTAAACAGCAGGTGTCTAGAAGCAAGCTGGCTTCCTGCTCCTCAGGCTTACTCCAGGCTGCGACTTCACAGCAGAGGCTGCTTGTAATTCCCCCGGCTTCCCCTGACGTCTGTGGTTCAATATGAATGAGCTGCATCGATTAGCCCTCAGTGTGGTGCTTGTGCGAAGGGGATGAGTCGTGTGTGTGTGTGTGTGTGTGTGTGAGTGAGTGTGTTGAGGGGGCTCCTCTTGCCCTGTCTGTCGGCTTTCTCTCCTCTGTCTCCTCAGCGCTTAGCAGACTTGTTTTCACAGGAGGAGCACATGATGATGGACACCTTTTGGCTGAACCAAAAACTGAAGCAAGCAGCTGCTTCCTAGTTGTTAATGTTCGGTTGATGATAATAACTGACGTTTTCTTGTAATGTTGGAACTCTAATTGCTGAGAATAATGATAACATACGCCAACAAGACTGATAGAAAATGTTGTTTGTACTCCATTTTCTCAAGTTTCAACCATGGTTCCTGGTTTTGTTTCAGTTGCATTGCATGAACATACAGAAACGCAGCACCCAGACATTCTCACTATCCTTCTCACAACCCTTAAACGTGTCACACACTGAAATGTCACCTTCCTGTGTTAAAGTCCTTCAGCTGCAGTCTTCAAGGGTGCGAGGTTAGCACTACTCAGTGTGATTGTTAGCATAATCAGGGCGGTGTGAACTTTATTTTTAACCTCTCAGCTGGCTTGTGACAGGGTTACTAGATAATTAGCGTGTCAACATTTCTTAAAGACTCGCCTGCCTTTTCAGTCTTAAAACCCTGCATCAGGTCAGTGCAGCAGCGTTTTAAAAGCGACCAAAAGGGAATAATAATATCTATTTAAGGAGTTGAATGTGAGATGAATCGGTGGGAGTGTTATCTCCTTAAAGAACTCCATAACGTGTCTGTGGAAAGAACACTTGACTGTGCAATCCCCTGTGCTTCTGCAGTGAACGGACAGGTTGGTTGACATTAAAGAGGGAGTTTGCGGTATTAGTTGGCAGGTGTTGCCTTCATCCAGCCTTAATGTAGTGTATCTCCTGATAATTGTAACCTCCTTGAATGAGGTCTGGTCACACAAAAGCTCTGCCCTTGCACCCGTGGCGGTTGCCGGGAAACGAGCGCTTTCGAAGTCAACGTGCATCCTATCGTGCCATTAGGCTGGTGTTTTGCATCGCTCAGTCAACAGAGAAATGGGCTGGGAGGAACAGGGGTGTTGGAGAGAGGGCCGGGTGGGTGGAGGGTTGGGAGGGGGGTGTTGTTAGTCCCCTGAAGTGGAAAAACAGCCGATTATGGATTCTGAAAGATTGGCGTGGCATCAGTAATTACCGATACTGCATGCTCCCACGTAAGACTGAGTGAAGTGCTAATGAAAAACTGACAGAGCATGAGGCACCTCTGCAGCAAGCTCCATTAGCCTCTAGCTCTGTTATCTTGTGATGGAGATGCAATCAACAAACTGCAGACGCGCTCTGGCAAAGGTATCATCCTCATGTACACAGCTGTCTGCGGCCATTACATCTTTTCATGCTACCCAGCATTTCGATGTAGGAATCTTGATAAGGGAGTCACTTTTTTTTGTCTTGGTCATAGAGATTTTTTTTAACCTATTTAGGCATGCAGCTTACAGTTGAAGAGGGATTTTCACAGATGTTGACTTCTATGATGTTATTCTGCAAAAGTTTCCATCTTGCCTAAATTTCCCAAGATTTTTCTGTGTTAGATGAAGTTTGAGTATAGGTTTAGTTTAGTTTATCACTGTATGAGCTCTCAAAATGAAGGAAATGCACTCCTATGATGCCATTGAATGATCAGTACAGTCACTTCCCTGTACTTAAATTATGCATCTACAATTTTTGAAAATTGTCTGTAAGTGTTAAATATATCTTTCAATCATCTCACAAGGTGCATTTCATTATTGTAATGGGATTTTCCTTGAGAAAATCACAACTCATAACTTTTTTATTTTTAGGACATTTTAGGAAAATGCACTAAAAATCAATAATGCCACTGACCTCAAAGTCGATTTCGGGAGGGGTGCTCTTGTGTGTGAATGAGACTACATCTCTGCTGTTACCTCGATCTGCTGTGCTACAGACTATTCCTGTCTCCATGCCCCTCAGTTTCCTTCCTGTGCTGTGATTGGTCCTTTATTCACCCGCATATTGAGCAGGTGAGGATATGACCCATCACCCATCTGTCTCTGGGAGCGTCTTATTCTAGCAGCCGAGATGGTAAGGGGAAAGACTTGAGGACAGCAGTTGGGGACGCAAACTACATTGGGTCTGCAAGGTCTGCGCGATAGTATAATGAGTCTCCTTGGTGTGCTGCTGTTCTCATAATTATTCATGACTGGCAGCAAGCCTACAGTCAGGCCTACAGGTTAATTCAGGCTGCGCTCAGATTGATGGTCAAGTGAATCATCAGACCAAGGCATGCTGATCATAAATATGCATCAAGCAGATTGGGAAAATCACAAACAGTCATCGCCGAGTACAGATGTCACGACGGCGGCACGGCCATCAGGCGCTTCCAAACAAACACAGCTAAAAACATTCTGAAGGCTTATAATTCCTGTCAACGTTCTGTCTTATGTGTGCTCTCCTCTTGCAATTACAGCGCCACCACTGCCCAGATTTCAACATGACTCCCCGTGGAGTAGATGGTGAAATAGCTGACGCTGCCCTGACGCTGTGTTCCTGTTTTTCCTGTGCCACACAGCGCTACATTTTGTCCCTCTGATCCGTCTTTATTCCTGCGTTAGTGCAAACTCAGAAATCTCACAAACACACACGGGCAGAAGCCTCTTCATGACGAACAGGATGCTGCTATACTAAGACAAAAATCTATGGTTTGAAAATGTGTTTGTCTGTGTGCGTGTTGGTGTGTGTGTTTGTGCATGTATTGATGTGGGAGGCTACTGTGCTGGGGGCCAGCCTCCAAATGCCCCATGTTTACATCACTTGTAATGAAATTAGAGCCGCGTGGCGCCCACACTACAGGCCTCCACTGATCCTCTAATTCAATTACCCCCCTTATTAACGCTCTGATGCTGCTGGCTGACCCAGGACCGCACTGCTTTTTGCTACACACCATTCACTCAACAGCCCTCTCTACTCTGCCTCTCCAATGGACTGACTAGTATGGCTCCATTGTCTAATAGATGCACAGATGGAGGCATCCAGGTTTCTGCTTGCTACCAATCTCTCTTCATGCCTATTAGCATTACCAACTTTCCAGTCCGTTGACGGCAGAGACTGCCAAATAGGCAAAATAGTTGGCTTGCTTAACATCATGACAGGCATAGATGTTTTTGGTTCACTGGCAATCTAAAAACAGGTCGTTTGGGTGGGAGTCTAACAGCGTAGGATGTTTTCTGTGTTTTTTCCCCACTTTGCCTCGTGCCTCTCTCTATTTTGTCTATCTGCACAGAGCAAAATCCATAATATTCATATGGACATGGTTCTGAATCCTGTGCTATTTCCAGTTGAGAACTGTCCATTGTAACTATTGAGTGTAAACTGTAACACAGTGTTACTACAGCTGGAACAAGGCCCATTCCTTCTTTGCTCTAACAGGTCTGCAAGGAGCGGGTGGGATGTGTAGCGTAACTTAAAACACAGGGTGATATGGGGAGGTTTGGCGTGGCTGGTGTCATGCCAGCGTGCACGCAGACAAGGACACACACATATGCCCAGCACTGTGTATAGCCGTTGGGAGAGCCTTTATCAGATTACTGTACACTTATGATGCTGAGATAACATTTATCACAGCCTTATCAGAGATAGCAGAGAGAGAGAGAGAGAGAGAGTCCTTCCCAGTCTCCTCCAGGGTCAGGTATTTCCAGGCCTGCTGACACCAGCCCACTTCATCTACAGTCTGGCCTGTCATGATGGCCACAGGGCTTCAGCATGCTTCCTCTGTATTCATTCAGCAGTGGTGTGGCACCGCAGTAAAAAAAAAAAAAATCACTTCTGCTAGAGACTTAAAATAACAGCATAATGTATCCTAATGTACAGTAATATAGCTCCAAAACGGAAATAAATGTGGTACTATTAGCACCACTGCTGCACGAAATACTAGAAGTAACATTGCTTTATATTGCAGATTAACTGCCAGGGGAAATGTCTTAAGTTAAGCCGGTTAATGGGTTTATCACAGGTTCATAGAATCCCCTGTCTTTTGACCCGCTGGAGTGTATGCGTGATACCAATGGGGCTAAATCATCTCAGTGCCCATATTCAGGATTTCAAAGCTAAATCTCTGCCAAGTTTCTCAATCTCCAGCCACTGCATTGAGCTTATTAAAATTTCAATCTGCTGCAGGCTCTCTTTCTCGCCTCGCAGGATGAATGTGCCCTTTTAATAATGTAACTGGTTTTAACAAGATCGTAAAATGTTCATCTAACTTTCATAAGCCCTGTTAGCCAAGTGACGAATTCATGCAATGGGAGGAATCACTTTGGCAGTCCCTCAGTTTTCGAGATGAGAGCACAGCTTTTTTTTTTTGCGGAAGCACGCGGAGGCTAGAGAGTTGTGCCTAAGTTTAGCCTGCAGGGAAGGCTGAGCTTGCTGCTGTGTCACCCCTGTGGCTCTGAAATAGAGGTTAGTCGTGATGGGGGAGATTTAGATTGGCCTACTGGTAACTGATAGTGCTCCACTGAACACTCCCCTTCTCCTCTGCCTCATCCATAATGTACATATGTTACACTGGGCTAAACCCTGAAAAGTCAGCCTTTTCAGGCAGAGTGTCTGCCGTGTGATGGCTTTCATAATCCATTTATGGCTGATGAGCTGACTCTGTTTTTGACTCTTTAATACAGTACATGGTCCTGTAACATTAGTTGAACTAGGACAGGGTCAGGATGGCGTGAATGCAAAAGCTGCCAGCTGATTTAGCCGAGTGTGTGTGCCTCATCCTCTCAGGCACTGCTGGAGTAATGTGACCTTCATAGGGAGATTAAAATATGTAGCAGGCGTGCATTGATTTTTGGACCGGCCACTGAGATTTATGGACTCAGCCAGTGCATAAATATTGATACTTGCTCTCCTAAAGAGAGATCTGACTTTGTGTCTGTTTGTGTGCGTGTGTGTGTGTGTGCGTGTGTGTGTGTGTGTGTGTGCGCGCGCACTTGAGATCTGAGAACTTGAGATCA
>OMOV01024671.1:0-10914 GCA_900312565.1 Beryx splendens
CCGCGTGGGTTGATGGACACCCTACAGAGGATGCCTTACCAGCGGCCTGATGCTGGGTAAGCGCGGCCTACGTGGCGTCCCCCACCCCTCAGAGTCCGCTCAGCCCCACCAGCCCACCCGGAGAGACATACTCCCCTCTGTACAGCTTCCCTGAGGCCCACAGCTCCGGAGAGGAGGACATGGAGCTGTAGGTGTGTTTGACGCCTTGAAAAGCTAAGACAAAGCAGAAAAGACTGCAGGTACAGCAGGGCTGTGACGGTACTGACATTTTCTTACCGCGGTGAAAAAGTAGCGAGAGCTGACTGCCGGTCGGAGGAACAGAGGAGAGCGAGACGGGTGTTGCGTAATCACGTTCCCAGAAGGATTTACTGGACAGAGCTCATTATGTTATTCATGCTGGTGATTTCCTTTTACTGTATACGATATATACGGTAACATATAGGACACATGAGATGCGTAGGGTTAGTGTGTGGGCCTACAAGGCACATTCCTATAGTGTTTTTTATAGTTTGTTAGCCTCCTGTTTATCATTTCATTGGTACGTCCCTTTTTGCCGTTTTGCTACTCAAGTGCTTTTGGCGCTGTGCCTGTAATATTTCATAGAGTACAATAAAACCTCAAAAAAAAAAAAACTGCGGTGATGACGGTAATGAGCTCAACCCCGCGGAGGTGTCACGTGACCGCGGTAATGCGGTAACCGTCACAGCCCTACGGTATAGTCAGACATTAGACTATACAGGACTCAGAACCAGTTATGTTGGTCAGCCTGGTAAGGCACGTTGGCTCTACATGAATATTTTGCTATTTTGGCCAATTTGTGCAACACTTTATTTGCTGCACAATCACTTATTTTTGGTCTTCTGACTATAAGCCATAACAATTACACATAAAGTGCAACAATAGCAGGGACCACAAAGCTTCAGTTTTTTTGTTAATTGATCATTTTAATTAAGTTAATTCATTTCTATGAATTCTTGAAGGCCATTGTCAGGATGTCAAGACGTTTGAAAGGTTTACCTTCTGTGGAAACCCTTATGTAACCGGCTATATGTTACATATAGTTAACAGAAAATAGCCTTTGCACTTAGAGAAATAACTTGGTATGATTTGTATTTTACCAAAGCTTGGTCTAGAGAACACACCGATATAAATGTGAGCTTGTTTGTTCAGCATCAGAGTGCAGCACCTGATTTTGTACAGTTTTTATTTTCAGCTTCTGGGAACAGCTACCAGGATATTGACAACTGTCCTTGTTTTCACATTTGCTGACCGCATGGCTTCTTGCGTGGAGTTGTCGGAGTATGTAACATACGGTACACAGTGGTACTTGTTTGCTTTGGAGGAAAGAGTATCCTCCCGTGGTGATGAGCAAGTCAATCATCTGTGAGCTGTAATGGAATTATAATGAAGTCATGGGAATACACCTTTTGTGATTTGATTGTATTTTCATATGTACCTTCAGAATCATGACCAGCCATTGAGTGTTACTACTTTATATTTGTTTCCAAATAAAATCTTTTGTTGCCATGCCCATGTATTTATTCCATTATAAATTGTGCATGCTGTGTGCATAGTTAACAGTACAAACACCAATAACATAACACAGTTTCCACCATCTTGATTAAGACATTTATTTGGAAGTCAAACACTAATGCCACAATTTCCCTTAATCATGTCAGAAAAATACTTCATCTTTATTGTACAATTTGCAAAGGTATACATCATGAATGGTTGAACGTGTTTGGTTATAACATACGAGGGATTCCCACACGAGAAGTGTCAACCTTACGAGGCTGTGGTCTGACAGGCGACGCTCACATGATCCCTCATCTGCAGCGAGGCAGTCAGGCAGTTCATCACTCATTCACTGACACAGGCCGCTCTAACCTTAAGCCATAAAAACCTGAACGCCTCAACACAGAGGAATGTGAACTTCATGACCAAATTTATTGTTGCGTCATTTGTCACTGTGACCTGCTGGTCGGTCCCCTGTCACATGGAGAAGTACGTAGGTCACAGTGAATGATTCATCTCCAAGGTCAACAGAAATTACTTGAAATGCTTAAGACTCAGATTTATAGTACATCATATCAGCAGTACATGTACACACACACTCACACTCTCTCTTTAGGGAAGGTGCAATGTCTTTAACTCGGGACTGTCCTGACTGATGAGTGGCTCTGAGTCCGGGCGTTGTCTTGAGATTGAGCGATCTGGATTGGGGACACCCATATTAGATGATTTTATACAGACAGGCACAGACATTATGACGCTACATCTACAATAGCTGCATGTTTTTAACTGTTTTGGAACTGATTTTAGATTCATTTAGGAAAGTACTAACATTGAAAGAGACACACTTCTAATGACATGCCAACGTGCTGTGCGTTTGAAGCGGAGAATGTTTGCTGTGCCGCTCCTAGTTTAGTGTACCACTTGTCATTTATAAATGTATGCTGTGACTGCGCCTTCCATCCATTAATTACATATGCCTTTGAAATTTGAGTGCATGTGAACAGGCTTCAGCTTCCTGCACTGTAAACGTCCTTGACAAATTGTTATTGATTGGTGCTTTTCATATTTTGCAACGCAGTATGCTGCCTGCGAGATTTATTCCGCTCTATCGGTACTTGCACAGCTTTAACCTCTTACAAAGGTCAATATTGCAGCGAGCACATTTTTTTGCAGCTGGGAGCTTTTTCTTGTCACGTTCAGAGTCTATAAATAATGACAATGTGGGTTTCAGTCCACATACATTTCTAAGATCATCAATCTGAAAATAAAACTTTTAAAGAAATGAGTCACCTGGTCTTAAAACAAATTAAAAGTACAAATTGTTTCATAGCTGTTGCAGTAAAATCGTTGTTTACGACCCTGTGAAAATGCAGCCAATGTCACACAGGACAACAGCTATCAACAATTAAGAACGAGTACTCACTGTTTCAAGATAGGACCCTGACAAATCCAAAGGGATCTTCTTTAGAGGAGAGGGGCTGCGGGCGTAGGCCTGATTTTCGGCACGGAGCTGCTTCACCCTGCTCTGGAGGTGACGCAGCAGCTTGAAGGAGGCCATGTCTGAAGGCCCGGGGGAGGCAGCACACTCCCCAGCATGGGAGGAGGGACAGGGGCCTGAATACTGAGCTCCATAGTCATTGCACTCCTGATGGGAGACACCGGTACAGAGAGACAGGGTATTTAACAAAAACGAACAACTGAATGGTATGAACACGAGGAGCGAGCTGAAATAGTCTGTTTATATGAGCTTGGTGTTCATGCTCCCACAGTCTCACACGGTACAAAATGTTTACCCTTGCAATGAGCCTCATCGCTCCTCAGACTCCCCCTGCCTCTCCTCTCGTGCCTTTGATGTCTTCCTGGAAACCAACAAGCCCAGGTTTGAAAGGTTGTAAATAATTAACACAGTTGCATGCAGGAGTTATGGATTCACACGTATGGTTAATGATGTCACATCTACAGTACGGTCTAATTGCAGAGAGCGGAGGTGAGTTCGTGGTTTTGTGAGGACAACAACAGAGCTGGTTAGTACAGTATGTCATCTACTCTTCACACACATAGAAACCAGTTACCTGCCCTTTAACAACTTTGCCTTGCACCTGTGGGATGGCAAAAATGAGAACACACCTTGAATACAAAAAAAAAATAAAACAGCTTTTGATATTGATTTCTATTCTGTGGATGCCCAAGATCTAAAGGGTTTCTGGACAATTATGAAGGGCAGAGCAGGTGTGATTTTCATTTCCACACCGCATGAGAGGTCACTGCTTCATACTTATAATCCAGGGAAGATGTGGAACTTTTACTCCAAGCGCAAAAATATTTAGCTAAAATGTGGCTGCAGTTTGACTCATGTCGGGGAATGCACTATCCACATGAGGCCTGTTACCTCTCCAGCTCAGCGGTCAACTCTTCTTCGAACTTGCGTGCCAGACGGGCGGCTGTCTGTTCCTTCCACTGACCCATGCTCCTCTGGACCTGCCAAAGCTCCAGGTCTTTGGCCTTCAGCTGCCTGCGGAGAGACGCTGCCACTCCTCCCCCCTCATCCCCTCCCTCGCACATATGAGCCCAGTTCAGACTGCTTAACTCCTCAATGTGCGCCTGTAGAAAAGAGATGGAATAGATGTTTTTGGTTGTGTCTGTGTGTGAGTTTCACAAATTGTGTGAACATTGTCAGGTAAAGTTCACACCTGAATGAGCCGCTCCTTCAGAGAATCCAAAGCCTGGTCTCTCTCCATCCCCATCTGTTCCCTCTGAATGCACAATTCTCGCTCCTGAAAAAACACATATGAACTTGTAAACATCTACTTGTACACTATTAGACATTTAGTGTGTTTACATACACTATAGGTATTATTATATATACCAAACTAACCTTGTCTTGACTCAGCTGCTCAGTGGCTTGTTTCTGAGAATCGAGCTGCTGGTGCAGATGGCTCATCAAGTGCTGTAACTGCTCTCTCAGTGCTTGGAGGTTTTTGAGTGCCTCGGCCACTGTAGGACTGCAGAATGAACGAGCATCAGAATTAAAAGCTGAAAATCAACGGGAAACAGCCCAAGCTGTCAAAGTCTGCTTGAGACTCCTTCCTGCGCCAAAGAGAGAGAATACATGCACGTCAGTACAGGAATGTATACCTGCGAGGCAGTGGCATAGCACCTCCTCTGGCTCCACTTTGTTCCAGTAAGAGGTGCAGATGCTGGCACTCTGCCCCCAGCTCCTGGGCCCAGTGCCTGAGCTGCTGCTCCAGCCTGGCTGTGTCTTGCTTCTGGCTGCTCCCCCTGTCCCCCAGCATCATCCGGAGTCTGTCAGCCTCCTCCTCTGCCAGCTGAACAGCCCGCTCGAGCCTCAGCACCTTCTTCTGGCTCTCCTGTGACCACAGACCACCATATTAACATTTCTACAACGCCCCACATCACTGCGTGTCCGGTAAACTGTCTGCGGATGCATGTTGAGAGTGTCTGTGGTTTTCTTGCACCTGTTCCATCTGTCTGTGCAACCTCTGCACCGCCAGCATAGACTCCTGCTCTCTCTGCTGCGCAAAGCCTTCACTCTCCAACTCCTGCACTCGCTTATAGATGGAAAGAAGAACATACAAGGACAGAGGAAGTAAATGTATTCTTTGTTATATCTACAGTGTTACATGCCGTGATTGATGGACATCTTACTGTTTGCAGCTCCACCACTTTATTTTGAAGAGCCAGCGCATTCCTCTTCTCTCGCTCCGCCTCACTCCTCACTTTCTCCAGGCTCTTTCTGTTTTGCTCCTCCAGTATCCCACAATGCACCTGCACAGCTTCCACTTTTTCTGCCTCCCACTTCCTCCTCTCCTCTTCGATCGCCTTGCACACCTGAGTGGGAGAGCAGTCATGATGAGGAAGTTTGTGTAGGTCTTTGTCAGGCAAAGGATCATGTATATGCATATTATACGCACCTTCTCTGAGGCTTCGACATGCAGCTCCTCTTCACGGGTCTTCGCCGCCTCCCTCTGCTGCTCAAGAGATTCCCTTAGCTGCCTTGCCTCTTCCTCTTTTAGCTAAAAAATATAAGTTCTCATGGTAGTGCAAGGCGCAAGGACAAAAGAGCAAACAAATGGTTTATGTTGTGATAGCAGTGGTTTTCTAACTTGTTCTCAGACTTGTTCCCATGTTCAGGAAAACACACTGACCTGCATGGAACTCTGTATGGACTCAATGTGCCGCGTGAGAGACACTGCCTGTTCTGTCAAAGCACTTGCTTTCTCCTCCTCAGCCTGCTTACAAACCTGAGCACACACAGCAGGCCAGGGGGGTCATGTCACCATTCAAAGTTTGAGGGAAAAATGTGTATTTCAGTATTGCAGAAACCTTTGTCACCTTCTGCATCTGTTGCTCATGAGCCAAAACCAGCTCCTTGTTCCGCTGCTCTAATTCTGCCTCCTGAATCAGAAAAGAGTATTACTTTAAAGTACATTACAGACATCAGGACTTATAGACACTCACAGACAGGCTCCATCTGTCTCCACACTTACCATTACTCTATGGGCCTGCTCCTGGGCTTCTCTCAGTGCAGCGCAGTGCTGGTTTTTCAGGTTTTGGAGCTCCCCCTGCAGTCCATCTCTGTCTGTTTGCAAGGCACTACGTTCTTCCTGTAAAACCAGCAGCTGCAGTTCCTTCTGGGCCAAAATCCTCTCCAGGGAGCCCACCTTCACCTTGCATTCTCCCAGTTCACCCTGCAGCTCACTCGCCTGAAACTCTAAAGTCTGAGAGAGAGAGAGAGAGAGAGTGAGAGAGAGGGAGGGAGGAAGACAGAGAGGAGGAGAAAGAGAGCACAAAGAGTACAGAGACTGAGAATAAGAAATGCACAAAATGAGGGTGTTGACGCTGTAGCAGTAGCTTAATACACAAATGTGTTTTTTTAATTCTAAATGATCAAAGTAATGAATGATGACAGAAGATGCCACCTCCATCTGCTCCTGTTTCCGCCTCTGTTTCTCCTCCAGACAGGCGCACCTGTTCCTCAGTGAGTTCTCCTCCTCTGTGACCCGGTGAATCTCCTCACGAGCCTCCTCCAACTTCTGCTCCAACGACACATATCCAGAGATACATTCAAACTCAGAAACTAAAAAAAAACAACACAAAAACAAAATTGCCTTCTCCCAGTATAGGTTTTCACTCTAATACTGTACTTCTTGCATGGAGTCTAGCTTGTCTCTTGTGCGCCGCTGTTCAGCAAACAGTTCTGTTTTGGCGCTGTCCAGCTGTCTTTCCATCTCCTCCCTCTCCAGCACCGACACGACGACACTGCTCTGTTTCTGAAACGGGGTTGTGAAAAGATGATGATTAAGTGTTGTATTAAACAACAAACTGAGATATTGAAATGTGTGAATGGCTGAGTACAACCAAGAACAGACAGTGAGTCGAGTGAGTCAGGGAACATTACCCTCTCCATGCAGGCTCCATCCTTTAGAGCCATTCTGCGTTGACACAGAGTTGCCAGTTCCTCCTCCATGTCCCGAACCTCCTGCAGACAGGAGTCCCTCTGCCTCTGCAGCTTAAGCAGCTGGCAACTGCAACACATTCACCACTGCATTACTCTTGTACAGTACTATCTCTCACAGAGGATTATGTCATGTTGCCACCTTGATCCCTACGACTCTGAACAATGTAAGATCAGTAGTGGTTTGGTTTCACACCTGATGGAGTCTGTCTCGGCCCTGATGTCTCTCAGACTGGACTCCAAACTCCGCCTCTCCCGCTCCATCTGCGCCGTCTCTGCATTCAGCCGCTCCAGCCCCTGCACGGCATGCTGGGACACACACCATAACTGTCAGCATTTCTTAGATTTCTACACACAGTATATTCTAATAAACATTTGAAGATGCTGCACTGTACCTTCCTCCTCTGTTGAAGTTCAGCGAGCGAGAGCTCGACTTCACTTAACTGAGTTCTCTTCAACTTTAGCGTCTCCTCCTCTTTGTCACATTTCTAAAGCAAACGCAGACCAAGCTAGTCAATGACTGATGTATGTACACAGGAGAATTTATACAACACATGTACACTGTGTATACACGGCACACATATATGTATATTTATACGATATGTATACACACTGCTAGCTAGGGAAGCTCATGCTCACTTGTCGGAGGGTAGAAAGCTGCTCCTCCATCTTTAGCCAGTCTGACTTCATCTTCTCCTGCCGACCCCCTGATGTCTTCTCAGGCTGGCACCTCCTGCTCCAACAGTTATATCCGTCATCTGTGTCCTCATCATCCTCACCCAAAGAGCGCACACACCTGGGAAACACAAACACCCACAGTGTGCAAGTCAGAAACATATGCAAAATAAGCATTTAGTGGTGCAACTGCATACAAGACTAAAATCCTTGGTAGGTTTTTCAGTCCTGTTCCATTAGGTTTACCTGGGAGTGTCTCTTCTATTACGCTGTGCTTTACGGAGAGGCGGACTTCCACAAGTCACATTTCCATGACCGGATCCCAGCACTTGGTGAACAAACAAAAGCAAATTTAACTATATTAAATGATAAACTTTTATACTACTGTGGAGTCTTGGAGGAGAAGCTCAACTTGGATCAGAGAGATAAGGCAAAAACAAATTCATAATTGGCGTATGAGTTACAGTATTATTGATTATGATTAGATACACAGCCGATCTTGCTTTACCTGATGCATATGGAGGTTCACTTGGTTCCTGTGTGGGTGTATCATCATCACCCTGGTCAGTGCAGAGGACATCCATATCCCTGACAGACTGAATGAGAGCGCGCCATCCTAGAGGGCCACACCACTGACATTAATTATAATTTGTATCATATCTAGGTACTACAATTTTTCTATATTTGAAGAGTTTGTTTCCATTTCCATTCTAATTTTTCATTTTTTCCCAACATATTTTCTCATTTTGGAATGAAACAGCTCCTCGTGTGTATGTAATCACTTTCCTCCATCCCTGCTCCAGTCTCTCACCTGGCCTGCTGTGGATGTGCTGCCTGACTTGCTGCGTGCAGACAGAGTCAAGATCGCTGTCGATGGACACCGTCTCAAAACTCCACACAGGTACTCCTACGCAAGAAACAAGCGGGCTGCAATTACTCTTCGCAATGAATGGATTTCCGGGAGGATTAGCTGGACTGTGCTGGCAGGTGCAGTGTAATCTGTGTGTGTGGTACCTGCCAAACTCCTGGCCTTGGGGGAACGGCTCTTGTTCTGCCTCGGTGTTTCAGGTTCTGCCAGAGGCTCCGTTTCGGTGCTGATGTCAGAGACTGAAAGAGGAATGAGAGAAAACACAGGAGTGAAGAACTTGTCCGCTCAACTCAAAACTCTTCTGGATGCCGTCGGGGTGCAGACTCTTGTGCATACAGGTTCAACAGAAGAGGTAAGTCCAGACTACGGAATAAATTACAAATATTTATTATCATGCACAGCAGCAGACAAAGAAACAAACATGTTTCAGTCCTAGGCCTTCATCAGCGTTTCCAAAAAAACAAAATGTGGGGAACATTGGGAAACACTGATGAATGCCTAGTGCTGAAATGCATTCTTGTCTGCTGCTGTGCAATATAATAAACGTTTGCAATTTATTCAGTAGTGCAGACTATTTTTATGCTACCTATATGACTAGATTATCAGTCAGTCCACAAGATGACACCAGCTCACTCAGTGATGTAGAGATTTTCTCAGAAACCCATAAGAAAAAATTTTCTTATCTTAGTTTTCTTATCCTGAGCTGCTGGATCTACCGGCAATAATAAAGCTCTGAGCACGTCTGCCTTGACATCTCTTTACTGTCTCCCAAAGGTTTGTAAAGAGAGGGGAGGCCGTACTCACTGCTGCTATAATCACCGAGCCTCTGTGGTGCTTTGTGTCTCTCAGCTCCTGCTTTCTCACTAACACTTGATGTCTTTACTCCACAGCTGTCACAAAGACGTTTCTCCGGCTCGTCTCTCTGGCCCGGTTTGTCTGACAGCTGACGGTGAGGGTTCTCTGTGTCTCTATTGCTGCTCCCACGCTTCTCTGTTTCTCTCCTCCTGACATTAAGAACACGTTCTCCCTCCTGCTCACTCTGATAAGTGTTGCTGTCTGACATCTCTGTCCTCTCAGCCTCTTCCTCTGCGTCTTGTTGCCGCATGCTCCCGCCCGGCAGTGGCAATCCCACCATCTCCTCCGTGAAGCGTCTGACAAAGTCCTCGGTGCAGATACTGTCTGAAGGAGGGTGCGTTTCTCCTGCCACCCTCCCTCCACTGCAGGCGTCTCCAAGCAGCCTCTCTAGCCTCCAGATGCACTGCTCCCTCCGAGACTCCACACCTTCTTCGTCTCTCGTCCTTCTGTCCATCTTCTTTTCTGACTCCTTCTGACCAGCGGGACCTTCCTGGGAGCTGCCTGAGCTCCTCTCTGGGGGGCAGAGCAGAGGGGAGACGGGGGTGGAGAGGTGAGAGACATCCAGGCTATAACCATCTTCCAGGTCACAGATGGGAGGAGGGACCAAGCAGGACAGGAGATGTAAGCAGAGTGAAAGAGGGAAAGTATGGTCCTGCAGTCTCTGAGGAGGCTGTTCTTGGTTGACGATTACCAAGAACTAGGCTTGATTACCAAGATAGGCTACAGTTCAGTTACCCTGCAATTTCAAATAAATAAATGTCCGTTTTGCTTCTTTCTATTGCTGATTGATAGAATAGTGATTCAGTGTAAAGCCAGTTATTGAAAGGTGGTTTTTATTTTCTGTTCTAAGGTGCCAGGCAGGTCATTCCCAGGAAAAATCATCACAGAAAGTGATGTGTTTTATGTTACCGGCAGCAGCAACAACAATTTGTTTGGAATAAATGGAAGAAGAAATGGGTTGTTAGCACGAACAACAACAACTGCCATGGCCGAAAAGATAAAGAAAAGGCCGGTACCTACAGACACTCAAACTTCATCAACAGAAATCCACAGAAAAAGACAAGACACTGACCACACTGGCAATTCTGCTCTTAATCCAGTTTGTCAAGTAACACAGTTTTGGGTCGACGCATGTAAACATCATACCTAGGTTAGAATAACCCAGTTAAGCTCATACTCTGATTATGAGAAGCCTGTTTAAAATGCCTGGCTTACTCTTTTCTCCTTTGTTTTTGCCATCTGTTCAGACTCAGACTCACCCAGCATTACGGGTGCATTTGATATTGACAAAAAACATGGCGACAAGCAATACTATTACTACTACTGGGATCATAACTTCTTTCCACTGTAATAGAACTAACTAAATCAAAGATGTATGTAAACAGCTTAACCCAAATGCTGGAGTATGGCCCATAGCCTGGTTACTTCTCTCTCTCTGTCTCTACTTTTCATTTCCTAAACTCCAATCCTTGTCTCATCTCATCTCTATGAAGTGATCTCTGGGTGGTGAGATCGGAAGAGCGTC
>OMOV01024737.1:1766-12945 GCA_900312565.1 Beryx splendens
CCTCTCTGTGCTCTGTGGTCTCCCGCTACTATCGCCCATCACACACACCACCGCACCCCTGATCGAGAAAGAGCGAGAGAGAGAGAGAGAGAGAGAGAGAGAGAGAGAGAGAGAGAGAGAGACTTTGATGTGGCTTTAACACACACAATATCCGTTCATGCATCCTGCTCCACCTGCTCTGTCTGTGCCTGTCTATCTGTATACAGGAATACCTATACTCATCACTATTCCCTATGGTTCCCCCCTGGGCGGGAATGCAGCTGGTGTTTTCGTACTGTTAAGCCCCTGAGTATATTGTACGTTTATTCGGACAACAGATTCTCTTATCTGCAGCGGAGGGACTTCAGGAGTGCATTTGCATTCATCAGACACATTTAATGCCTCTAAAGAAGGAGGCAAAGTCAAACCTTGAATTACATTTGGCACATTTACGCACAAATTTCGGCCGTTATTTCGGCCGAGGGAGCGGAGTGTCAGATCAAAGAATTACCAGACATTGCACGCTTAAAGAGTAGGGAGCAAAGGTGCCATTTATAGGTTGTCCTCATGATCCCCCATACCATAGTTGTCACCGTAGGCTGCCCTCCAGTGAGCGAGCTAACACTGTGTGACATTTGCAGTGATGCTGAAGTCCAGTCTGCACGTGCTGCGGTGCCGTAGGTCCGCTGCCCTCAGGCTTCCGCTTCTCTGGAAATAGGAAAAGAGCAAAGAGACCGAGCGTGATTAATGGCCATGTATGTGCAGCAGAAAACACAACAGGCCCGCCTGACGCCATTTCCTAACACACAGCCCCACAGGCCGAGAATTACATAACAGATCTGCAAAGTTACTCATGCTGATTCTTAATTGCTTCAGTTGGTTTATTTTCTGTGATTGTGGCTGCGCAGCCTCGTACGAAGCACGGGTGTCAGGTGAGATCACAGTCACAGACAGATGTGAGTGGTTTCTGCCCTGCCCGGGTCACTGTCCTCTTATTTACCGTGCCCCCTGGTTCGGCTCTCAGGACTGTCTTTGGAAGAAATGTTTTATCTCACTCCCTCGTGCTAGTCTGGATTTGACTGGCACTCTGCTTTTTTTCTATTAAGAATGTGCTATTTTTAGCACATTGTGTCAAAACAAGGCTGTCTCATCCTGTGCATGTATGTGCTCACTGAAATAACTTCCCTCCCCCAGAAGGCTGGAGTGGTCTCTTCAGCTATGTGCTGAAGCCCTGGCTGCTGTGCTTCACACTGCATGCAGGCCCATTACGCAACCCTGTGCATCAGCCGCCGGGCTGCAGGGCCAGAATGGTAGCCAGCTACCAATCACTCTCCCTCTCATGTTCTCTTTCTCTCCCATTTGTATCTCTCTCTCTCTGCTCTCTCTCTGTTTTGCCCAATCTCTGCTGCCTCGCTCCCCTCTTCTTTCCTCGCAATTTTGGTGTTTTTCAAAAGGAGATAAAGGAGAAGGCATGGTGCACTGATTTATTTGTTGCATACCAAATTATATCAGTCTGCATTGCAGAGATTCAGTAAATGCTGTGGATCGCCGTTGGCATGCAGCATGGCTCTCATGGTGTACTGGAGTGTGAAGGCAGGTCATTGGGGGCCAGCGGAAGAGGAGAGGATGATCTGTCCTTTGTTGTCAGTGAGCTTCCTGCGTACTCTGCCTCATCTTCGTGCAAACTGGATGGTTGGGTTTTCAGAAGTATCGGACATCTGCATGAACATAACGGGCATTACTCCACTAATTCCGTCATCTGCCATGTTGCACAGTTCTCTAACCAGGTGTAGCAGAGCCACATGTGCTGTGAAGTCCTAATGTGCTATGATAATAACATATTGCAGATTGCAGACTATATAAAAAGTAGTGGTTTGGAATTCATACGTCCATTTTGACAGTTCTTAGCTGCACTTATCATGGTGTTCCTGAGGAATTTATCTCAATCTGTCAGTCTGTGTGAGAAAATTGATGGTTTTCGTGTCGAGACAGAATTGTTGGCCATACTAGCAGGAGAGCTGTATTTAAGCGCTGAATCAGAATCACTTTATTCTCCATGTACATATACATTTACTAAGGCATTTTTTGCCTTGCTGAGTTGGTGTACATTCCATAAATACAGCAAAATGAACAGAAATATTCTGACAAAGCACACAGTAAGAGGCAAGAGCTTTTATGCAATATACATAACACACAGTATAATAGTCATGGTTACACTGATTGAATTTGTACAGATAAACAAGTAAATGTTCCATTCACTCCATGCACTCTCTATGGAGACGCCCTCAGATGTCTGCTTTGACGTCTCACACTAGCTCTGCTTTGCACGTCACCATTTAGCTGAGCCTATATTAAAGGGGTCAATTAGCGTAATAGCTTATCTCATACAGTTACTTGAAGTAGCTGGGGATTTTATTTGAATGGACTGGAATATCTGAGAGGCTATGTTGACCCTCTCACACCCTCTCTCTCACATGCAGACACACACACACACATACACAGTCTACCTATTTTCCTCTTTCTCTCTCTCTTTCTCAAAGCACAACAGATGTTTTATAAATTGACACATTCTGTATATGTATAATAAAACACTGCCTTTGAAATCTTCGCAGTCCAGACCATTTAAGACGGCCCATAAACACCTTTGACGGGGCATGAAATCCTCTGTAGAGAAATGAGGGTCTAAGCACAGTAATGCCAGTTCTGCAACAACTTTAGCTTTAGTGCCAAAGCCTGTTACAAACCAGCATCTTTTCAGTTTCAAATAAAAGCTTTTGCTTTGCCAGCATAAACGCCATGGTAACTATTGAGTGTAGTGCAACATTCGCAAAAAATGCAGGCATAACAACAGATTGCCTTTTCACTGGAAAGATAATAAGCTCATATCAAGTTAATATGCTCCTGTGTAGCTGAATGGATATGCCATAGTTAGTTAGTGCTGTATGGCTTATTTTGCAATGAGTGTGCTCTGCTTGTACCCTGTGTTTTGATAGGAGCATCCACCAAATGGTATATATAACGTATAGTATATTATATTATGATTTATGCTGTATAAGCCATGTAAAAGGCCATTACAACGTCTATGAAAACTGATAAAATGCGTGCCTGTTCTGTTACCAGTAGTGCTGTAAGGGCTTGTGAAAGAAATTCATTGTGAGTTCTAGCGGCACTGAACTGTTTGGATCTATACTAATGCTGGTTCTGTTCCCTCCTAACCAGCCTGGCACTGCCCCTGCTGGGTGGAGGCAGATGAGATGGATGGCCCTACACAGTCATGCCCTTTCCCAGAAACCACACACACACACACACATACACATACACAAACACACCCACACACATAATCCACTATTATTCTCCACGTGGGATAATGAGGCATGCTGCCCTGCCCTCAATCAGGTCCTCTGGGTCCCGTGGACTCCAGGCATATGTTGTCACCTTTTATGGAAGGGAGCATTAAATCAGCGTGGCCATTCACAGAGTCATAAAGAGGCATAGTGTTTGCATCTCAGTACCAAATTGACCTTAGATCTGTTTGTTTGTTTCCCTTTGCTGTTTGCTGAATAAAGAAAGGAATAATGACGTTCAGGATGAACCTCGCTGCTTGTATAGATTTAGCGCAGTGGAGTGGAGTATCGGGCTGGGAAAGCAAAAAAAGGCCATTATAGCTATTATTATGGCATTATGAAATTGCTCTAGCCTATCTCTGTCCTCCTTCCACCTCCACCCACCCCCTTGCCTGTTCCAGTCTCTTCCAAGTCTATTTTTCCAAAAGCGAAAGTGAAATTGGAGTTTTTTCAAGCTGAATACTGAAATTGGAGTTTGTTAGTGAAAGTAGTGGAGAGCCCAGTGATTGACAGGTGGAGGTCTTGTTTTTCTGCTGTTTATCCTCTCCCCAGTGTGCAGGAATCACAGTCCTGTCAGGCCCTCTCTGATCCCTGGATGAGGACCAGCGAGCATATTGACAATTGAGTCTTCAGTAGCAGCAGCCATCTACTCCAGGCTGTTGTTTATATGCTAATGCCGGGCGCTGACATGCCTGCACGGCCAGCTCGCTTTCTGTTATGCTGTTGGTGGGTGCACACACCAGGCGTTAACTCTTCATATTAATCTCAGCTCCCATCCCGCCTGACAAAAATGTCTCCTGTGACGATAATCATCTCTTTTATGTAGAATGTCAGTCAGATCACAAAGGCTTACACAATACCTGCTAAATTTAGTTTACCAGCGAAGGTCCGTTGATTGCGAAATTTACTTCCCTGTGGCTTATGGGAAAACACAGGCCGAAACAAAATTAGATTCAGATTTGCAGTCCTCATCCACCCTGGAGTTACAGGGCTCTCTGCTGTAAAAATAAAGTAATTTGTTTTCAATAGAGTCTCAGCAGGGATGCCGCCTCATTTGTTCCACTCTACTATGTGTGTGTGACCCGAGTGTCTGTGTGAGTGTGTGAAGATTTGCGTGTTACCGTTTCATTTTTGTGATACTCTGTGTATGTTTTGCTCCATTAACTTAATTGCCCGGGCACTTTTGTTGCTCTCCTTTTGGCCCAAAGACGAACAGAAAGATATAAAATAACTTGAAATACTATGGAGGCTACTGTTCATGGGAAAATTATTCTTATTTCGGTGTAAATACATTGTGATTCAATATATGAAATGTGCTCTCTCTCTCTCTCCCTCTCTCTCTCTCTCTCTCTCTCGCGCACACACACACACTCACACACAAGCTCTGGCCCTGTTTCTTGGAGTTTCTGATTTATCCGTTATATTTCTTACCTTTTCATTTTCCTTGTTTTTATCTGTTTTGTGGGCTTTGTTTTCTGTTAAGCATTTTGTGACAAACAGATGATACTAATAGAGCAGAATTGAATTTGTCTGTATCCATTGCTGGCATCAACTTCTCCATCTGACCACTTGTGTGATTTGGCACTTGGAGGTTGTAGGCACTGGCTCCTCAGTGTTCGCTGCTCAAGTAATGACCAGTAATTGAGTGTCCTGTAAATTGGCAGTGAGGGTTAGAGTGTGTGCCCAGATGGGAGGCTATGGCGTCTGTTTCTGCTGTGATTGTGCCAGGCTCCTGTGGGGTGAAAGCCTCAGTCTTTATCTCCTCCTGGGCACCACCTGTCTCCCATTACAGGACATGGGGTCTCCTCACCCACACCCAATGTGAAAATTCCTTACATCAGAGCCTGTCTGGTTTGCTAAGGCCAACAGCCAGGTCTTCTGACACCTCATAACAATCCTTTTACAGATAGACAGCCCTTTCCACTCAGGTTTACAACCTGATGACTCTCTACAGCAAGCCATGTACATCCTCCCTCTCCATTTTCCTCTCTCTCTGGCATGACAGAGCTGTTAATGGGCACCTGTGTGTGTTGCCGGGCTGACTGCAGCTCTTGGCAAACATTGAATATTGGGCTGAGGAAGGGATGTCAAAGCCTGTTGCTGAGATTCAGAGCGGGGATCTACCCTCCTGACATTTAGGCCAGTCCTAAATTAAACTGGAATAAAATGCACTAAAACAGGCAGGCCAGCCCTAAAATGCTGCACAGTTGCAGCATTTGACATTTGCAAAATAATATTTTGCCACTGTAGGTTTTGCTCTGCTTTGACAAAGAATGTGAAAATCAAGGTGTGTTCGCGATGCAGGTTTTGCAATCCGGAGAGCAACCTAAATGGCCACCAGCTGTTGAAATGTATTTAATGAATAGAGTGGAATGGAGTGCTGTTCCCTGCACCCAGTACAGCTCCTCCCTGCAGGGTGGAACAGCATACTGCATGTCTGTGGCTCTGGCACAGGATCAAAGGGAGACACAGCCACCTCAGCTGGTGACAGCCCCTGTGCCTGGGCTCTCTCTGTCTGGGGCAGGAAGACAGTTAAATTAGGGGCAGCCAGCACAGAATTAGCCTTTGTTAGGAGTTAAGCATTTCATCCTGTGGAAAGGACCTTCAGCTGAGGCAGAGGAAGGGGATGTACCACCAGAGCATATGCTAGTTAGTGCAGGCTTCACTTCAAAGGCTGCCGACCTCGTGATGTGAATTTCAATACGACCACATAATCAACACACAAGTGCTATCGCCGTCTGATATGTACAGTAGCATAATCCAGTCGGTGGGAAGAGGGAGCCCTAATGCCCTTGTGGCTTCAGAGTAATTTTATGAAATGTAAGTGTAGATAAAATGATCGGACTTAATTGTTGCAGCTAATGATCAAGATTTCTTGTCGTGCCAAGGGGAGCACTATCTGAAGGATCACTGTATTCGCCCATAATTATCCATCTTTGTCTACCTTGACATTTCATAGGTCACTGATTTTGCATTACCAGGGACACTGTGATAACACTGGATCAGAACAAATAGGACAGCATGTAATATTTTGTGTTATAATCAGCTTATCTGGTTGGGGCCCAAGTGTGCAGACAAACAGGCAGCCTGGTTCGATGTGAATTAATGTGCTCATGGCAGGTTTGTGAGATTCTCTTTCTCCATGGGCTTCTGACTGAGAGGGGCTCAGATGTGACAGCACAACTCCCTGCAGGAAGGAGTGAGTGTTTCTGGCAAAGTCATGACAGCATGAAGGGAAAGATGGCTGCTCCCTCCACCTGCACATCCCGGGCCAAGTCATGGCTGTTTTCTCAGAAACACAAGCTTTCTGGTTGCGTTCGTGTTCTCCGTTTTGTTGTGACAAAGCTGTCCGGTAATTTGTAATCACATGCTGTGTACGTTTGTAATTATATGCTGTGATGATTTATATTGCTTATTTATTACGATAGAGCAGGGAAGTGGAGCTTAAATACTTAGGACTCACATGATTTTACAGAGATCAACAGCCTAAGTGGATATTTAGTCTAACTTTAACTGCATAAAGCCATTGACCCCTGAACTGGTTCATTTTATATTTCATTTTTGTATGCAACTGGCCATTAACCTTTTAGGTAATGACTGAAAGCAAAATATGGCTACAGTCCAATCCGTACAAAAAAAACATATGTTAGGCAGCCTTTGACATCGGCTATCATTATTTTTTTCAGATTTTTTCACATTTTTTTTCCATATTTCTTTCTCATCATAGACTATTCTCTCTTTTACCATAAGCCTATTTATTCATAAGCATTTTGACTGACAGCAAATCAAAGTAATTGTCGGCACCACAGAAGAGGAGACAAAGTTGTGTACATGCTCAGAGATGGGAGTTTTGCTTTGGTTAGTGCACTGTGGCGAGGGTAGGGAGGAGTGTTAGTTTGTACTGTTGGTCAGTTGAGGTGTGAAAAGAGTATGGGCCAAGATAAATTGATATCCAAATTCTAGCGGCTAGCTTTAAAGGAATAATTTCATCATACACCTAATTGCAGTCAGTGAATGCCACTTTGTGCTCCCTGCACCTGTATTTGTGCCTGACAGGCTGCTAAAAAGAACAAAGAGAGACCAGGCAGTGGTACTGCTAATGAGTTAGCTATGCCCCACAGGTGCCTGGATTTCCTGTGCGTATTTACAGTTGCATCATATAGATGAGTCTCTATTTATGGTGTGTTTATGTGTAATGCGTCAGTGACCACAGAAGCCCATCTACTCCCCTGTGCTTCCCCTGCTGGGAGTCGGCCTTGGGCCCCTGCTGAGTATCCTATGTAGAAGCTGTCTCCCGCGGTCGGGCTGATGAACACGCTGTCCCTACTGCTCAGAGAACAGTCGATCGTCTCAGCAGCTCATCTACCTGGCTAGTGGCCACTTGAATGGGACTGAGCCAGCCGTGAGACTCTGGCACTCAGTATCAGTGTTGTGTATTGATACACACGGGGCCATCTGGGTACTTGAAGGGTACAACTCCGCCTACCAAGTGATGCCACACATATCTGTTTATGCCTGTTAGCATCACAGTTATTTATTCAAGTAATTTTACAGTCTTTTGACAGTAAAATATCCCAGAAAACATTTTGACATTGAATAGATGAGACTTGAGATAGTCGACGTGTGTAATTTTGTGAAATCGGGACATGAATATTTTTCTCATATCAGTTGCTAAAGCTTTTTTAATATGATTTTTTACCATGCAGTAATGTCATGTTTTTTTCATATATTTGTGCTTGTTTGGGTCATATGTCAAATGCTGGCTGGGATGTTCAGATTCAGATTTGGTTAACCAATATTGCAAATGTACATGGTTTGGATGGGGAATCAAACAGCAGGGAATGAGTGCATACAGCACCAGCATGTTTTCAGTTAAGTCCACTAAGCTTCACATCTGCGTGTATCTACGTGACTGAGCCAGCCTTGAACGAGGGTGTGTACTGCAATCTCCAATAAAGGGGAATAACATACATGCTACTACACTCTTCTTTGTGGTGCAGGGTGTCAAACCCCAAAGTTTACAGTCCATATAAAGGAAATAGCTTTCCTGCCCACACACATCGCCTCGCCCCATCTTTTACTGTGTGTGTGACGTTTGGGTCAAATGAGTTTTCTCAAGACAAGGGTCACAATGAAAGATGCAGCGGTGATATTATGTCTGTGCGAGCACCGTCTTTTGTTATGTGGTGTTTACTGCTCTGCCGTGAGAGCTGAAGGTTACCATGTGAACCGAATGACAGTCTGCAGAGGTTTGGCCTGCAACTCCAGTCTGAGGATGAGTAAGCCGCTATGTCTGAGTGGGCAGCAGCAGTGGGTTTCCAGCGTTTGCTCAGTTGCAACAGTAATCATCAGATGCTCTCTGTGAACCTTTAGTCAGCTAAATGGTTTCAGCTGCCAAAGTGTAAAAATAACTGCTTGCTCTCTTGTCAGAGTCGCTGTATGTAACGGTGCATTATTGATTCTAGTACTGTCATTTACCACACGGTCAGATTAATAGACATTTCAGCAATGCACAGCACCCTCCCTTATCTCTGCAGTAGTCTTTTGTGGCACTATGAGTCATTGTTTAGCTTCCATTAAGGTAAAAGTCTCATCTGAAAGCTTGGTGTTCATGCAGTGGGATTATCAGAATTACAGCCCTCTCCCTAGACCCACACATATACCATTGAGCCTGCTCTCTTCCAAATTAGCCCTCTGTTCCAACAGCCACACATTTTGTGATAGATCCCAGCTCATCCTTTTTGTTCTGCTCCTGTCGCTCCCCTTTCATCATTCCTTTTATTACAGAGCCCTTTGATAGTAGTAGTAGTAGTAGTGTAGTGTTCCTTGTCGTTGTCTTCTTTCTTTTCTTCTCCTTCTTGTTCTTCTTGTTCTTCTTGTTCATGCCATCTTCCTGCTTTTTGTGCTTTCACCCATCCTATCTTCCCTTTCTTCTCCATCCCCCTGCCTCCTCCTCCTCCTCCTCCTCCTCTCTATGGTGTTCAGTAGTAGTGTGGTAGACTGATAGGCCATCAGCAGGCAGGTAGTGTAGCGTTCGGTGGCTTGGGGAGGTCAGACCCTGGCGATAGTTGCAGCTTCATTTTTGATTCCGCAGCATGCCGACGTTTCTGGTTCCCGGTAGAGAGAGAGAGAGAGGGAGAGAGGCAGAGAGAGAGAGAGAGCGAGAGAGCAACAGACAGGTAGAGAGAGAGGCAGAGAAGGAAGGAGAAGCACTGGAATCCAGACTAGGCTACTCCTGCTGCCACTAAGGGCTGCCTCCACTGCCACTGCTGCATGACGTTTAATATGCCTGATAGAGGACGCCTCGCTGAGGTCTAAGACACTCGTACACTCGGGACAAAATGCTGCAGAGCTGAGGAGCTTAGACGGTAAATCCTGACTCCCTCCCATTTTTAATTTCTCTCATTCTTCCTTCCTTTTCATTTGTTTTCATATCTCCACCTCTCCTTCTCTCGCCTCATACACACATATTCATCTACTATCACTGTTTTCTCTCCCCTCGCTCTTTACCCTCTCTCCTCTGCTCCGCCTGTCATTTCTCTTGTCCTCCGTCTATTTCTCTCTCTTTTCTGTTCTGTGGCCTATTCAGCGTGAGTACCAAGGTGGGTCTGGTCATGTGAGAGGAGTGTGTAGTGGGCTCTCTGACGCTGAGGGGAGGGGAGATTGCTAAAGGCTCAGAGTGTGTGTGTGTGTGTGTGTGTGCGTGTGGAGGGATGGGCTTAGCTTCCTCTGGGAGTTATACTGGGTTTTCTGTAAATCTGTGATTCAGCAGTCAGCTTTCATGTTGATGTGCATATACACACATGCACACACAAGCAAACAGATACACACTTGCAGGCAGCAGACGAGTACAGTATTAGCAGAGTGCAAGCATCTGTGCCCGCGCACACAGACTTAAGCTGTAGGGGTTATGTAACTTACTCTGCCATTTCAAATGATTTGAAATCACGACTGCTTGCTGTGCTGGACTAGATTACTGTGTGTCTGGTCCAGCAGTATGGTCAGTATAGTCAGAGGCTGGATGCGGCTGGATCCCGCCGAGTGGAACTGGTGCTTTGGTGTTGGGTAACAGAGGGGAATCCTCTTTTAACGCCCCTGACAGCTCAGTGGGGGCATGCTAACACTCAGCATTGGTAGCCTCTTCTTCAGCCTGATAGGCTACAGCCTCCCTAATAGCCTTCTCCTTGGCTGCGGCTCGACTGTAGAAAAGAAACAGACACACACAACAAGGAGAAGGTGTCTCAGAACAATGTGTATATCTTGGGGTGCAACACTGGCATTTTGAGAGGCAACAAATTAGCAGTAAAGCTGTGTGCCGCAATCAGAGTTGATGTACTGTTTGTTTCTGGGCGTTACTCCCCCCAGTAAAAGGTCAAGTGTTCTTGTGTTGTGCGACCGTCAGTTTGATTATCATGTAGCTTCAGCTGAGTTGTAGCACGCTGTGTGCCTGCATATTTGTTTAGAGGATTAGCATTCAGTGTCATAATTAGATGTGAGGTTAACCTAAGAGATTTTGCTATCATCAAAGCAAAATCCAGTTGCTTATTTATAACAGAGGCAGCTTTAAAACCCATCCTGCAGCGTGCACTCATGTGCATGTCTGTCTATATTTGATATCTTAATCAGATATCTACTATTTGCATACAGTAGATCGCCCCCTGGTAAAGACATTTTCAATATTTCACTCAGCCATAGGCAGGATTATGATCCATCATTATGCATCATGCATATTCAACACAACAGGGAGAGAGAGAGAGAGAGAGAGAGAGAGAGAGAGAGAGAGAGAGAGAGAGAGGAAGAGAGAGCGAGACACTCTAAAAGAAGAAGAGAGCACAGCAAGACACGTGCACAACAGA
>OMOV01024779.1:2827-13361 GCA_900312565.1 Beryx splendens
TTCTAGGCGCCCCCCCCCCCCTCGCTCAAGCATGGCCAATCCTTTTGTAATCGTAATCCATAACCGAGCAGCGGTTGAAGGTACTTAAAGGGGCGATTCAAAGCACCACACTGGCAAAAAAGCTTTAAATGAATGCAAATACTGAGCGGATTAAGTGAGAGTACTTGATGACGCAGAGTTACGCGGACGGTAATCCTCCGAAATCCTGAGTGGATTTGTTTACCAACAGACAGGTAAAATGGAGTCACAGGCTGGGAAAGGCTCCATTACAATCCGCCCTGGAATATGGCATGATGGGAATGCCGCTGATTAAAACGTGGCTGGAATACACTAACATCTGTGTGTAGAGCAACACAGAGATAAACACTGCATCCTTCCGCTCTGTTGAACTTTTGACCTCTCCCTTTAGTCATATGTGTCATACTGTATGTGCATGCATTCGCCAGGCTCCATTGCGGCTGAGTTATACTGTCACTGGATGCTGAGCGGCACGACCACGCTGTGACTGGCTCTTGTTTTAGTCTTTGTCAGAGAGAGAGAGCGGCTCACTCTTCCTGGCATGGGGCTCCGCTGCTCCGTCACACACTGCTGCTGTTCTCAAGTCACGTGGATGGGCAACAAATACTGACAGATGGTGCACAATACACTCCGCAAAACAGGAAGACCGGGCTTTTTTAAAGAGGGTGAAGACATGATTTTCACCTCAGTGCGTTTCCAAATTGGGATGGAGAGGATGTGTGTAAATGCAGGGTGTGTGGCGGCACACGCATGTATATGTGTGTGTGTGTGTGTGTGTGTGTGTACGTGGGCAGTTATCCTATTGTGTCCCGATGAAAGATGTATCACATTGTCAACTGGTCCGGTCATTGGGCCCAATGAGTACCAAAAAAAAAAAGCCAGAGAAAAGGCAAAACATGTCTAACCTTTTCATTTTTTCTAACCAACCATCTGCCGGCTTGTCTGCTGAACTTCCAGCTTCCAGCTAGCAGCTGAGATATTCACGAAACATCATCATCGACTGCCAGAGCCACAGGAGGATCATCACAGTTTGTGTACAGTTTCATTGTCCACACCCCATTTGCGATGTAAAATTGAGATAAACTGCTACAATATCTGCCAGGAGCTGCTCGGTAATCTGCCAGCTGCTTTGGAGAACACCGGCTCGCTGTTGGAGGGCTCAAACTCACAATCAGCCGTACAGGTGTGCAAGAAGCATGCAGGCAACACTGCTCCGATAAACAAACCGCGGAAACAGTACGACGCAACTTGGATGTTTGCATGGAAAATGCGGCAAAATTCAATCGTAATACAGATTACACTGAGAGCGGCCATGATTGCCTTCTGCGCGTTATTTTTCCATCTGCACTCTGCATTTCCAAATCAAGTGTTTACTCAAAGCGTGCGAGGAAAACTGCCCGACGGTTTGCTCCGGAGTGCTGGATGAATCCAGAGCGTCTACGGGGAGACAGCCGAACACATGCGAATCTGAAGCCGCCCTTTTCTTCTAACCCTTTTGTCTATACACACCCCGCTGTGACAGACTGAGCTCTTACAAGATACAACTGAGAGACACCGGAGGGGCATTCGTACATTTTCCATTCTATGCTCTCATCTATCGCTCAGAGCACAAACAGAAATGTACTCACTCCTGGCCTTGTTTTGCTCTCTAAGCGTAAATCGGTGTATCTTATGAATCACCGTTTCTAGGCCAATTTATCAGGCCAATATTGGGCTTTTATTAAATACTGGCTGTTGGCCGGTCATATTGTCCACTGCCGATATGATGAAGGCTTCTTCCTGAAGAACTGTATGTGAAACTATTTTCTTTACATGTTTTATTTATTCATTCAATTGTGCAATTATGCTTTTTTGTAAATTAATTCGTCATTTAAAGGCAGTATTGTATCCCAGAGCTTCCCCTACCATTGATTACGTGCGGTTAGTCACTCTGCTTTAAAGAGCTGCGAACACAGAAAAGAATTTCATTAGTGTGGGTTTCAATGGAGAGTGACATCACTGTGTCCCATGATGGTTTAAATGCTGTTTCAGAGGCACTTCCACCCTGACAAGAAGAAAATTCTGGGTGAAACACTGAATACTCAGAATTTTTGGCATGGAAATTGTCAAATTTAAACATATTATGGCACAAAATATTGCCTATCAGTGACTTCAGTCTAAATCGGCCTTCAAAAATCGACACTGTTCGAAACCTTGTCGTTTCCCGTCATTCTGGTTGCCATGCCACCCTCACAGCTGTTACATCCTGCTGAGTGCTAACAGGACCTACATGCCTAATAGAGCATGTGAATAACAAACTGGCAAGCGACTTAGAGGATATACATGGAAGGATCAATAGCGCTAACCCTAAAGCAAAACAGGAAAACAGCAGACAATCAATGGATGACGCAGCACTTTGAGAAGGCAGGACATCAAGGGGGAAGTGGAGAGTTTCAGGCCAACAGGATCGGCTTTGGAAGAAAAATCCAACCATTGGCATATATTATGTACTATATTTGACGATTTCATACTCAATACCGCTATTATGATGCAAACACAGATCAAAACTATCTTATATTTTAGATTCTTTCAAGTAGACACCCTTTGCCTTGATGGAAAGGCAAAGGCTTTGGAAAGAAACTCATGCATAGGCATCAACTTCACTATTTATATTCGTCTAAGGAACACATTTCAAGCATTTAAGCAGAAGGCTTTAGATCAAATTGGCTTTAAGAGAATGATAAACATAGCAAACATTCAATCAGGTGTATTCAGACTTTTGACTGGTATATTGGGAAAAGTCAAACACGGAATGTCAAAGCTCTGCGCACCGTAGTGGGCCCATAGTCGAAGATGCCGACAGCCTGATTACACATAATGGTGGGTTGCCAGATTTTCTAAATGAGCATTTGAGGAGCTGCGTTGTATGCAGCGAGCTGGTAAACACATCAGTCTATCAGAGCTGATAATGGCGACTGAGGAAGGAGGACTTGGGTGACCTTGATCCTCTCAGGAACCGCAGAGTAGATGTGGAAATGTGTGCAAGCGCGTGTGCAAAGCGTGTAGGAGCGGGCTTCTTTTTCTCTACCCGTTTCCACAGATGATTTAAGAGATCCCCAGCCACTCTTGCAGATCAGGAAGGCTAACACACTTTTCATTATCCCTGTCAAAGCTACCAGGAACAATTGATTATCATTATTAAAGGAGTGATGATAGTTGAGATAATTACCAGGGAAAGAGATGATCTAGTACCACAATTAAAATCCAAACAGTGTGGTCCCAGGGCGCTTCACTTGAAATTACTCTGAAAGTGTTTATCCAGGTTTCAGACTCTCTAGTCTAGAACAACTTTATCATCACCCAAAGGACACAAGTCAGCAATTAAACCAACGCTAACTGAATCAAGTATATCACTCGGGGCACTCAAAACCTTTTCGAACTTCAGTGCAGAGTAGATACTTTTGATGAAAGATTTTATTGACTAAATGTTAAGAGATTCTGAGGCAGTTGTGCAGCTTACAGAGCACTTACACACACGCACACACGCAATCAAGCACTCCCAATCAGTTATACACATGAGAGCAACAGATCCAAACCACTTGCTCTGTAAAGCTGCCTTCGAAACATGAGGAAAATGTCACTCACACACACGCACGCACGCACACACGCACGCACACACACACCCACGCACACCCACACACACCAGCCAGCAGCACTCTATCAGCTTGTGGCAGCGCTGGTCCTTGCTGAATATGGATGAGCGCTGCCGCAGCTTTCTGCATGAAAAGCTACAGACGCATGACGTGACATTCGAAGATCATGGAGTAATCACGTGCCCCCCGTGTTAGATGAGCTGTTGAGAGATCTGCCATTTAAAGTAAATTAGAATCTAAGCTGTTTGTGCGATGAACAGTATACTGCCACGCACATGTATGTGAGAAATTCGGTTTGTCTCGCCGTTCTTCTGGAAAGTGGTCTGGTGGCCCGGAACAAGTCTGCTCCAGTTAAAGTGGCATTTCTTTGTCATACGGGGGAAGAACAGCACATCACATATTCCCTTCCCAGTGGAGGCGATTTTCCACAGGACATCCCAAATGTGCGCAGATGGGTAATTGATTTTTAGCGACATTCCTCCTGCCAGAACGAATCGCAAGGATGGATGCAAATCCTTTTGGGCAGCTGAGATCGGCCCCAAATTGGCCACCTCTCCTCTCTTGCATTGTATGATGGGAAGGCAGCTTGATAGAAGTGAACATTAAAGATTTAATGGCTGTTCATCGCCAATTAGGAGGTATCATTGGCTCCAGGCGATTTCCCGTCTCCGCTGGTTTGTTCCAAATCTAACATCCAACTTCGCCGCTAAAGCTTTGACAGTACATTAGAGTATCATTATGTAAGGATGGGAATAGGTTCTCTGTTTCTCTGTTTTTAAGCTCAAGGCTATCGGTGCTTGATGTATCTGCAAATAAAGTCTTTTAGGGATTTTTACTGAAGGACTCCAAGGATTGTGCCAGAGAAATTGATGTGATGTTTGTTCAAAACGTATCGGATTGATTGATTATACACTCCAGTTGCATTCTGATTAAATCTGAAGCGCACTGGCCGTGATCATTTCAAACAGAGAACTACATAGCTTCAATATGAAAGAAATTCACCATCCTCACCTCTCTGTCGGCCCATCAGCAGCAGGAAGCCTTTTACCCTTCCGGCGCGCGAGTTGCCGGTACGCTGCAAGCCAGAGTGACTTTGAAGACAAGTGAGGTTGGTTTATTCAATTATTGTGTCCTGATGATAAAAATGGGAGCAACATAATGGCTTGATTAATTTCCTTATCACGGTGAGCACAAAGAGTAATTACAACCAAACGCACCGCTCGGTGAACCACACATCAATCAAATTAAAGCAGTCTCCACTCTGCAGCAATGACTTCCAAACAGAACAAATTAGTTGATTCTCTCAGACCGCCGCCTCCGGCCATGCAAGTGTTTACCTAAGAACTGTAACTTCGACAACATGCACGCTAAGCAAAGGTTACTCAGGGCGACTGGAATCCTCCGAACACGTTGGAAACCTTAATAGAAATTGTGTATGCGCAATTAAAGTGCTGGTGTGAAGGAGGTTATGCGGTAAATGAATTTGCCTGAAGCGATCATTACGCTCACAACAAACTTGACTCACGGATTCAAACCAGCAGGAATTTTTCTGCAGAAGTCTGGTGTGTCGCAACGCATGAGCGACTCCATGTCCGCTTCCCGCACAGTGAAAGACCCTTTACACGGTCAAGCGTCCAGCGCGTTTATTTCCCAAGACTGACTACTATATGAAGCTGAATTAATTCCTCAAGCAAGTGTGTGTGTAATTGAAGGTTTTAGAAGTGCTTCTCGTGGCATTAGCAAGGCTCAGCGGGCCTTGCTAACGCTCTCCGACACGTTCGGTGGGAGTGGGGTCGATACAGGAAGAGCAGAGCGACCTCTAACCTCAGCGCTGCCTCCTAACATGGCTGCTCGTTAGATCACAGCCAGGATTTCCACCACCTTCGATCGCTGATGTGGATTTTGCCGTCTGCCTAATCGATCTGGACTGATTGCCCAAGTCAAATGACAATCACAGTTACGTTGACTGCATTAATGGCATTTTTTCCTATATTATCAATTGGAACTCACCGTTTGGTCAAATTTATACATTTTACTGAATAAGTTTGACCAAACGGTGAGTTATATATTTTCCGAAAGATCTCATTAGCAGCCCTCATTTACATAACTCTGGAGAGGAAAATGTTGAGATGAGATATTTAATTCTGATGAGATGTTCTGACTTTCATATCTTGAGTGAGTATCCATGTGGGTCATATCTGGCTTTAATATTGAGAAGTTGTTAACATTTATACCTTATTATGTGTTTATAATTTGGTCAAATTAATTCTGTTAAATTTCCTATGTGAAAAAATGCCATCACTGCAGTCAAGGCTGTGTGCCATCGTGTTCACAAACATATAACAAGGTGTAAATATTAACAACTTCTCAATATTAAAGCCAGATATGACCCAAATGGAAAGTCTTAAATATGTAGTAGTGAAGTCAGAACATCTCATCAGAATTAAATATCTCTGCTTAACATACATTCCCATTCATACATATTCCCACCTCTGCGCTGTGCGAGTGGCAGCACGTCAGTAGCTCCCGTGTACTTCTGTCTTGTAAAGTTACTTCTGTAGTGTTTCTCCTACCTTTATCTGACTGCTATAGTCTGCCTTTGCCTATCCTGCGGATATGTCGACTGTTGAGAAGCTTACTAGAGCTGGATCCTTTGTTTATACGAAGGAGGAGCTGTTAGCCCTAGGATGCTCAAGACAGCCCGTCGTCAAGCATCTAATCCCGGATGAATCGAAATGGGCGTACAGGGGCGTAGAGCCGGCGTGAAGCTAAGGGCTAAAAAGTGGAGGTTCAAGCCTTTCCTCCCCTCAATCACGATGGGGAACGTGAACTCCCTGGTCAACAAGGCGGATGAGTGGCACTGGTGAGGAGTCAGAAGGTTTACCGTGAGTGCAGCTTACTGTGTTTTACGGAGACCTGGCCCGGACAGGGTGTGCCCGAGAACGCTCAGAGCCTGTGCTGCCCAACTGGGGGAGCCCCTCTAGCACATCTTCAACCTGAGCCTAAGATCGAGGAGGGTTCCAGAGCTGTGGAGGACATCATGCCTTGTCCCAGTGCCCAAAAAGGTACCCCAGTTCACTGAATGACTTCAGACCTGTGGCCCTAACATCACACGTGATGAAGACCCTGGAGCGGCTGATCCTTCATCTTCTCAGACCACATGTCATCCACTGGACCCCCTGCAGTTCGGCTACCAGGAGCAGATAGGAGTGGATGATGCCATCATCTACATGCTGCACCGGGCCGCCTCTCACTTGGATAAGACGGGCAATGTTGTGAGGATCAATGTTTTTTGTTTTCTCCAGCGCATTCAACACCATCCAGCCCCGCCTGCTGAGAGACAAGCTGGCGGAGATGCAGGTAGACGCCCCCCTGGTGACCTGGATTACTGACTACCTAACCGGAAAACCACAGTACAAGAGTACAGGATTGCGTCTGTGGTACGGGGGCTCCACAGGGGACCGTTCTCTCTCCACCCTGTTCACACAACTCTGAGTCATGCCACATGCAGAAGTTTTCGGACGACACCGCTATTGTGGGGTGTATTAAGGGGGGACAGGAGGAGGAGTACAGGGGCCTGGTCGAGGACTTTGTCGGCTGGTGTAAGAGGAACCACCTCCAACTGAACACCTCCAAGACCAAGGAGATGGTGGTGGACCTTGGGAAGCATGGGACTCCCGTGCGGCGGGTCCATCCATCCCTCCATTGAGGGGGTGGATGTAGAGGTGGTTCGGACTTACACATATATTTACTCAGTTTTGTATATGCATAGTTGTCTACATACTGCAGATTGCACAGGCACTTTCTTTCTTCCCCAGTCTCTGCCAGGACTGGTGTTTATCTCTGTTTACTCCTATTTGTTTTAGTCTCTTACCTTGTTTTTTAAAGAATTTTTATTGTACCTTCCTATCCTGTAATGTACACGTTGGAAGCTACTGTACACCAGAATTTCCATCGGGATCAATAAAGTATTTATCTATCTATCTATCTACATTCTCTTCTCCTGAGTTATGTAAATGAGAGCTGCAAAATCAACTCGGGAATGAACTCTTTCGGAAAATATATTCACAGTTTAGCCAATGAATCGTAGCCTAAAGGCTTCATTTGACTTGTGTGAACCCAGCGGATTCCACTGAGAGGTCTTCTGTTTGAGTCAGCCTCTCTGTAGCGCCTAAATTCAATTCACAGCACCAGCGTTCGTATTCACAGGAGCCGTTAGCACTGCGGTTCATTATTGGCCACTCGCTGACAACAGGCTGAGAGGGAGAGGGAACTTGTAAGGGTATTGAGGAAATATATTCCTACCTTAGCAGTTGAATAATGTCTTCATCCTCAAGCTGCTTCTGCCTTGAATGTGTGATTTGAATTGAAAAAAAATTCTCATTGGACAGTGTCAGGTCAAAGACCGTCATATGCATGTCATGCACTCAGTGGTATGCGTGGTAATACTTTGCTCGCTGCTGTTCTCATATTACCTGAGGCATGAATTTTTTTGAAAGTCCAAATGAAGTTCAATCAAAAGCCATAGGGTGAGCTCACATCCCAGGCCAGGCAGCAGCATTTCCTTGTGAATTGGAGACGAGAGCCCCAAGCCAACTCCAGTAGGACTTCTCTGAAATAGATGGCGCTATTCCCTGTAGCTCCTGCTTTGCATTTCATTCCTGTGACAAGCTGCCTTGGCTTGGAAACCAATCTGTTAGAGAAAGTTCATTCCAGTTGGGAGCATGGAGCCATGGCCAACTGAGTAATCAGCAGCAGTTCAGTTCCAATTGGAGAACAAAGGGATTTTCACACAGGCATAAAGACTGCGCCCCCAGCAAACAACTATAAGCACAACAAAGTGCCTGGCCTGACTCTTGATTACCATGCAGCCTCGTACAAATGCCAACACTGTGGCGCTGCCATCATCATCATCATCATCATCATCATCATCATCATCATCGTCATCATCATCGCCATCATCGCCATCATTATCATCTATCATCTCGGCCTTTGTGGTCAAAATCAACTATGCTAGTTTAAAAGCTAAAAATGATACCGGTGCCACGTGGTTTTCTTAGCCCAGATCGTTAACACCTAAAATGGCGGTGTGTCTCTTCCTTCACGCATGATAAACCTTACGTGTGTGTCAATTACTTTCCCCCAAATCGAGTTAGGAGTGATTAGGGGGTTCTTTGTGTGAAGGCGGAGGGAGGGGAGGAGGGTTTAATTAGTGGCTTGTGAGGCGCACTTCCTCGTTGCACTTCTTCCTGTGTGAAGGAGATCACTGAAAAGCCTTCTGCAGATGCTAATGTATGTGGAGTGCAATAATCACTGCACTCTCTGTGTATAATTAGCACAACCACGGCAGCGCAGATGAACGGCACGCCGGGAGGAAGCTGCCGGGGAAAGGCCTCCGCGTGATTGACTGAAGGTGCTGCTGAAGTGTTGGACCAAAGAAGAAGAGAAAGGGTCGTGCCATTCAAGTGAAGTTGGATCTGGGAAATGGGCTTCAGTTTCTATTCAGCAGAAAAGGATTTATTTTGGGACAGTTACCAAGCTGGTCAAACTTCAACAGTGGGCTGATAGATGGGTTCTGGACACATTTCAATTGCTCCGCTGTGACAGTAGTCATTTCAAACCCGAACTCCATTTTGGGACTGTTTGTCGGGAGAAACTAAGAACAGATATTTTCCACATTTGTAACAGCTCATCCAATTAATTGAGAGGACAGCTAGAAAATAAAATTGCCATCTGGCTCGAACTTAATCAGCCAATTAAACAAGTAATATTTACCAGCAACTGCAAAGAAAAGTGTAAATAACTTTTTACATGACACTGAAGCTAATTTAAAATCTGCTTTGACAGACCGTCAGCCACAGCACTGGGCATTAAGGACCTCCGGTATTTCCTTCTCCCGTTTCTGCCTCCAATTATCCACCATCAAGTTTCCTTGTAGTTACTCCGTGGGAATGATTCCCAGCATTAACGTAAGGGTCTCTCCGCACGCACACCTGTCCAAATACACAGACCTCGACGGGTGAACAGATTGGGACCCAGCACCTCCCTATTTCAATCTCTCTCTGCCTTAATGAGCTGCTAGAGTTCCGCACTAATTTGTGTCAGTAAACATATCAGGTTTGCAGCCAGCCATGACAAGGAGAATGAAACTCAATGGGCCAACAGACACCTTGGTGTAGTGGAGAGAGCGAGGAAACTCTCGACAAGATCAGGATATACGGTGGTAATTAGCTGGCATTGCAAATGGGTTGAGATTGGAGGCCAATATATTCCATATCTCGGAACTTGTTCTTATATTTCTCTTTCCCTCTCGCTCTTTTTCTTCCCCACATCCTTCCCTACTACGGCCTTTGCTATGCAAAAGAGCCCCGTGAATTATTCACAAAGCCCACTTCATGACCACGAAACACGTTTCACGGGATCTCTTCTCTCATGAAATAATGAATGTCAATAGAATATGCCAGAATCAGAAAAAACACATTCTTTCTTCTCCCTTTTCCTACTATGGATTGATCATGGACCCTCATAGGAGCAGCATGCAATCTGGCAGAGAGGGGTGAGATTAAAAAATGATGTGACAAGTAACATCTGGAGACCTGGATGCTGCCGTGTTTTCACTCCTCCGTTTTTTCTATGTTCGTCTCCACAGTCCGGTCTAAATTACAGATATGCATGTGGGAGTAAATTACCTTGCGCTCTTGTGCACACTATAAAGAATGTAATTACAGCATATACATAGACCGGGAAAGTACTGCGAAAGTTTTGCCACTATATGTAACATAACAGTGAGGTTGATGATTGGGTTCATGGAATTCAGTAAAAAAAAAAAAAAAAAAAAAATCTATGAAATGGGGGGTCCAGGAAAAAAAAACCAAAAATTTTTA
>OMOV01024809.1:1730-12409 GCA_900312565.1 Beryx splendens
TGTGTGACTGGAGTTCAGACGTGTGCTCTTCCGATCTAATGAGCTTGTGTTCTCAGATGTGTGTGTGTGGGCAGAAATTTTCCTGAGGGGAGATATGAAGTTTGCTATGTGTCTGCCGGTCTGCTGTTTCTGCTATTTTTGACTTTTACTGTGTGTTCCTTTATGTATGTCTGCATCTCCATATGTGTGTGTGTGTGCGCGCGTGGGTGTGTGTGTGTGTGTGTGTGCGCGCGTGCGTGTGTGTGGATTATGTCTCTGTGTATATTCTGTGTTGTTTACATTATATATTAACACAGACTGTTTGCCTACAGAATGACTTGAGTGTTCCTGTTTTGGCATGTTGTGGTAATTGTCGGGGCTTTTGTAGAGTTCAACACTGTTTTAAAGTTGTCCATATTAATATGAAAGGGACACATACCGTGACATTATGAATTTTAGTTGGACATCAAAGGTTTCCAACTACTAACTGAAGCTATCGTTTTCCTGTTCCCAGTGCTGATAAAATGGAGGAAGAAAATTGTCAACACCTTGAGTCGATACTTAAAAGGAATTATCCACCCGAAAGCAGAATTCAGATATCGCTGCTGTCATGTGAAAACCTTATATTTATATAACCTTATAATTTTGGTGATTTTCATGATTTACTGTAACCTGAGTCGAAGGATTTACATCTTCTCCTCGACCCTTTCAAACCATTACGTAAACTCAAAAATGCATCGTCGTCAAGCTAAGAAGAAGGCTTGTTTTTCCTAGTTCCTGAAAAGTTGACGTCACGTGACAGCGGCAATATGTTCCTGTGATCTTGGGCACTTCACTCACATGTCTAAATAACAACCCTCCCTCAAAGCGAGAGAGAGAAGCAGTGAACAGGCGACTTTGTGCACACTGTGACAAAACCCACGCGAATTCTCCTGAGATTTGAGCCCGTCTGATTCGGCTCAAACAAATTCTATACCTGTAAGTAACTGTAATTGGGTTACTTCATAATCAAAGCACGGTTTCCACCCCACTCAAGAAGAGACACTTTCAGGAGCTCCGCTGCCTCAACTCAGACTTCGTTTGATCTCCTAGAAGTAAACCATAGGCTGCAGAAAGTGTCCCTCGATGACACCTCCTTCATCCCTCAAAGAACTGGAGGTTTTCCTTCTTGAAGAAAGCTCCAGTATCCCTCCACACACAGTTCAGCATGCAGTTTGACAGCAGGACAAGGACTGAAGCTGTTCTGAAGGCAAAAGGCGGCTCTACTCCATATTAGGTTCTTATTTTTTCCATATAGTTAGGTGCTCGCATTATTTTGTAAGAGCTCTAAGATCCAAGATCACAGGAGTTACATGGATTCTGTTTCAGGCTGGTATTCCCCTTTTAGGTACTTTACAGGAAATGGTATGTTCATGGCGGAGAAAATGCAGAGAAAGGCATCTATAGGGCACATCTATTCTAGATCTGCTCCCAAGAGCAGATATGCAACCAAATACTGCAATATTCTCTTCCTGTTCTCGGTCGATGAGGTCCGACAACCAGGAGAAGTACCTCATAGAGTCTTACCTCTAAATGCACTTCAGGTTTATGGCCATGACCCTCACTTGACTTTTTTTCCCCTCAAAAGAGCAGTTCTGATGCCTTGGGAGTGTTGGGAATGTGAAGCAGACGCATGTTGTGTGCGCTTGACTTGCCTAATGTGCCTGAGTGCCCCGGTACAGTAAACCGGCTGACAGCACGCCGATTCAACTGAGGCTGTTGTCTGGAACCGGGATGTCGTTGCCCTTTTTTCTCTCCTTCCCCCCCTCTCTCCCTCTCTCTTCCTGTTTCTGTTTCTCTCCCTCACCGTGTCTCTATCTCTTTGTGTTTCCCTCTCTCTCTCTCTCTCTCTCTCTGTGCCTCTCCACCACCCAGGAGGCCATCATAACAGGTCTGCTTGCAGAGACCACCTACTCTGTGACCGTGGCTGCGTACACCACCAAGGGGGACGGAGCGCGCAGCAAGGCCAAGGTGGTCACCACAACAGGAGCAGGTGCGTGTTTGTTAATGTGTGTCTCAAAAAAGAATCGTTTTTGATAAATGTTGCAATTGCAATCACAGTTGCAGTTTGACTCCAGTGTTTACTGGAACATGTGATTAAAAATCACATGTTCAGTGACCAACTGCTACAAATTCATACCGTACACTGACCCGAAGAGCTTGAGGGTTTCCAGCACAATAATAGAGCCGCTCCACCATGCACAAACATTTTGTGTCTTATAGGGTTAAACTTTTGCAAGTCTTTTTGGATCTTTGCATGAAGAGTTTTGCACGTTAAAACTGTGCCAAGGAAATTATCATTTTAAACAAATCCTAATATTGTGATATCAGGATTAACTGTATTTACTGTGAAGGACCAAGAGACAGCAGTTGTGTAAAAATGTGCTCAGGGCTACTAAAAACAAATTCAGTTGTTTTTTTTATTTAGCTGAAGGAGTTTTTGAGACATCCAATCCTTCCCCTCACCTTGACAGTCTTCTCATACACAACTGGGATTGTTTGAGAGATAAAGTTGCGTATTTGTACATCTGTGTGTTGTGTAATATGGGCATAGCAGTGAAAAGAGATAATAACGCTAACATGTTATGGCCAAGCAGTGACATGTATAACGAAAACAGTATTGGCCCAAGAACCGAGCCTTGAGGCACTCTGTGCACACATTTAATCACCTATGGAAATTTCCTGTTTGACAGATAAGATTAGAACCACTCCAAGGTTTACAGTCTGCCGTCTGAGTGTTGTTAAGATAATGGCGATCGTTTTTTAGCTAGTGCACATTTCAGTGTGGAATAGTACTGTTACAGTGATGGCTGTTAGACCGTGCCAGCCCCCCCCCCAGAGGTGGAGCGCATTCAACTGCTGTAGTCAAGTGCATCTTTGAGATACTTGTAGGTTACTTGACTATTGCCACATTGGGGAACTTTGTGCTACATAAAATATGAGACAAGCTCATGAAAACGCTCAACTGTCAAAGTATGATCCAGGTAAGAGCAAATGGAAGTGACCGGTGCCAGCATAAATGGACCATCGCTCCATTTAAGTGAATGTTATGCACTGGACTGAATCCTCCCAGGCACTGGAATAAAAGAACCTTATATAGAATGCAGACTTTTACTTTTGATACTAACAGTAAATACTGTAATATTTATATTTAGTCAGAGTATTTCTATCTCTACTTAAAGAGTAACTAAACCCCAAACCCAGATTTGTGGTGCAGCCCTGACATCTAATGGTGAAAAGTAGGGCACTGAACTGGCCATCTTCTATTGGCTGATCTTTGATGCCAGGTGATGTCACCTCCTTTAGAGTACAACAGGTGGCGACATCACCTGGCACCAAAGTTCAGTATACTACTTTTCACCATTAGGTGTCAGGCTTCAGCACAGATTTGGGTTTGGTGTTTAGTTACTCGTTAAGTAAATTGTTTGTGTACGTCTTGCACCACTGATTTTCCCGTCCTGCAGTGCCTGCCAAGCCCACGATGACGATCAGCACCACCATAGGGAACACCGCCCTGATCCAGTGGCAGCCCCCTAAGGACATAGTGGGCGAGCACATGGGATACCAGCTGCAGTACAAGCGGGCCGAGGAGGAGGCTTTCACCGTCAAAGACTTCAAAAAGACCGACGACCACTTCACCGTCACCGGCCTGCACAAGGGCGCCGTCTACATCTTCAAGCTGTGCGCGAAAAACCGCGCGGGCAACGGGGAGGAGCACGTGAAGGAGGTCACCACGCCGGATGACATACCCAGCAGCTATCCCCAGAATCTGAGCGTGGTGGGCCTGACTACCACCTCCACCAAGCTGGCCTGGGAGCCGCCCCCTCTGGCGGAAAGGAACGGGAAGATCGTCCAGTACGTGGTGGTGTACCGAGACATCAACAGCCAGCACAACAACACCAACAGCACCGCCGAGACCCACATGACCATCCAGGGTTTACAGCCCGACACCACCTACGACATCCGGGTCCGAGCTTTCACCAGCAAGGGAGGGGGGCCCATCAGCCCCAGCATCCAGAGCAGGACCATGTCCACCTCCATGCCAGGTGAGACTGGTCTCACAACTCCAGTGGGTGAGGAGGAGGCTTGAGCGATATCCCAAATTGTATGCCGCGGTACTCCCCGCCAAAATATCACAACATATATATACAATGCTCAAGGTTTTGAGGCGAATGGATATCATGAAGTTATTTAGGTTTTTTGGATTGGTTTCTGACCGAATGAAGGAAGAGGGTTATGTGCGTTTGCCTGAACAAGTTCGCAACCGCTTGAAGGTGTTAAGAAGCATCTACTTTGCCACAAAGAAGCAGAACAGTTCTAGAGGTTGCAATCCTTGTCCTGTCGGGACTATGCTCTTTAGTAAACGGGAATAAGAGTGGAATAGTTCTCTAAGCAACCCATGTAAACAGCTTCATCAGAATATTGTCTTATTTAGAATAAGGCCAATAGTCGGATTAATGCTGTGCGTAAAAAAAGTCATTGGTATTGATCAATAACCCTATCAGCCCCCCACAGATATATTATGGTCATTTTGTGATATCAGACAGTAAAAAAAACGAATAAAAAATAATTTTAAAAAAAATCAAAATTCATAGTATGTATACAGAACTACACACATGGATATCCTCATCCACAAACTTGCAGCACACACAAACATGCTCACAGCTACACACACACACACACACACACACACACACACACACACACACACACCTACAACGACACACCACAGAGCAGATGGCAGCAGAGCGGAGCAGATTGCAGCCTTGCTAGTGGAGACAGGTAGCGAAACTGAGGCTGAGCCCATCCACCCTACCTCACTGGTCCTGGGCCGCTCGACAGCTCTTTCATGTCCCCATTACATCACACATATGGCTCATGTTGAAACGACCTCTGTTTAGCACCGTTATGTGTTTATACTCCCTATATACAATCTGTAACACTGATTACTTACTGAGCATGATTTAAAACGTCTGGATGGATGCTCTATATAAAGGAAAAGTGAGGATTTGGATGTCAGTCAGTGATTTTTCAGTAAGGAACAAAGGTTTTGAAGTTAGACCTACAACATTAAAATACTTCTTACAGTTTTACGCATCAATACTTTAACTCTGAAAGAATGAGGACTTTTACTTTTGATACTGAAGTACAGTTTACTGCTAATACTTCCATTATTTTACTTAAGTAAACTTTTGAATGCAGACATTTAGGTTTAATTAAGTATTTTTCTATTATGGTGTTGCTACTTTTACTTTGGGATTTGAGTACATTTTCCACCACCGCTTGTTTCTGCTGCTGGAGCTCGAGGCTCCGGGAGTGGCCACAGGGGGAAAACCAGCATGGTATTGTGTGCAAGTGAAATAGACTTTCTGCCCTCGTTTTGTTTAATTCAAAGACACACATTTGGTTCTTTCATTATGGCTTATTCATACCTTCGTTTTCATTATTTTGTGTGCACAATTTAGTAATTTACAAGAGCAAATTAATTAACACGTACCCACAATTTAATGTAAGCGTGTGCTAGATTCAGTTTCAAACCTGATTAGCCTTTAATTACTTGAAGTTAGATGAGTGCATTGATTTTGGTGTAATTAACCTGATATGTAGATGAATAAAGATAGATTTACTGTAGTTGCTACTTTATTTATATCTTTATATCTATTTATATCACTTGGCATGCAACCCAAGTGCATTTTTTATATGTTGTGCGCACATGATAGCATGTTGTACACTCAAGTTAATTCTTAAATAAAGAGCAAATGATTTCCGTTGGACATGTAATCATGTTATTACATGTGATAACATGTGGAGCACCTGAAAATGTTCCAAAAGCACACATTTCCCATGTGTAAAGCACACGTGCTCCACATATTGCCCATGTGACGTCATGTGTTTCTGTAAGGTTATGGGCTTTCATCAGGATTGATCGAAGCCCCACAGGCATGGTTTGGGTTCAGGTATATTTTCCGGCCTGCGATCAGATTGTCGAACCTGAGTCGAGCTCTAACGGGGATGCGGGGATCTTGTTAATGGTAACGATGAAGAAATCCACATAAGAGCAACCCTGTATAACTCATCCTCTCTTTCCCCCAGAGTTCACCAAAAACTTTGGCGTGAAAGCCGTGATGAAAACCTCGGTCTTGCTGACGTGGGAAGTGCCAGAAACCTACAAATCTCAAGTGCCTTTCAAGGTAAGGCCAGCCTCCGCGTCCATGCTGGCAGCAGCTTCGCCACTTAAAGGGATCAAACCACTCAATTTAAGAATGTACAGATATTAGTCTGATACTCTAGGACAGACTAATCAATGAACAATCATCTCTAGAAGGTGGAGACAAGACAACCAAAACAAATATCTGATTTCATACACAAGTACTATCTCAAGCTGCTTCCTAGACTCTACTATACTGTAAACAACATAACTGTACAGTATAACCCCACTGACTCTGTGGGCTTATACAGTGTTGGTCTAAACTGTTACAGAAAAAACACAATGTTATAGCAGTACTACCAATCCTTGGTGCTCTCACTGTCTTTACAGTTGATTCTGTGTGGAGTTCTACCGCAGTATTACATTACAAATTAGAGAAACTATTCTTGCTTGTTTAGAGGAGTTGATTTGCTTGTTCACTCATGTACACTGAAATACAGTCCTAATAAATAACATATTTAAAACCTTAAATTATTCCCCTTTAAAGAGAAGATGAGAGGTTTAAATAAACAAACTAAAGGTTTGCTGATATTTTTCAGTTATGTTTAATAAATTAAAGGGAATTACTTGGTCAGTGTATAGCTTTGGTAAAAGCAGGGTTGGAAATACAACACCAGCAGCCAGACAATTAAAAAATTATTAGGTTTGTCTTTTTTTAATATATTTTTCTGCAGAAAAAGTCTTTAAAAAGTTCTCTAAAACGAAGGCCTTAAAAAGACTGAGGTCTTATTTAGTTTACTGTGTGATACCGGGTTTCTCTACGCTGCATGTCCACCTCCAGACTAATCCAGAACAGGGTTAGTAGTGCAATATCCCTCCTACAGCCGCTTTACTAAACACAGTCGGGCTTCAAGTCCCTAAACAAACCATCTCCTGCAGTCCTTTTACTTCTTCTGCACATTTGTACGTTCACAACATTCATTTCAATCAGAAATAGACTGGCTCTGCCAGCTTTGCTTCTTTTTTTTGGTTTTGGAATTGGTCTTAAATTCAGTTCCACCTTAACTAGGCATTAACTCGATCTTTTAAACCTGACAGCAGTGAGCAAAAAGAAAGCAGAAGAGATAGTTGTGGGTTGTAGGTTTTATCGTCGATGCTCGACTAGTTGTTTTAGGAACAGAGTTGCTGAACTCATTTGAGCAAAAGCCGAGGGGCTGCCTGGCATAATTGATACATACATATTGATTTATTTAATGTATGCATAGTTTATTTTATGTGTTTATGTGTTTACCTAAGCCAAGATACTTTAAAATACGCAACATAAAACACACTTAAGGGAACTCCTCTCTAAACCTTTGGAGTCTTTTCTCAACAGAGTAGCTGCTCCATGAATCATCAGGAAAATCAATTCTCACCCTATTAAATTCGACTTGTAATGTTTTTTTTATGACTGGCTAGTTTTTAGGGGGCCTGTCTCATGTCACTCAAGCCTTTGGCGCAGTGTAGCTCTGATTAGGCGTGTATGACTTCTGCTTGATGGGATAACGTGCCAAAGAAAAAGTGTATATATGATATAAGACATAGGAACTGACCGCTATTGGTTACTTTTATACTAATATTTTTAGCTAGAAGTTACCAGTAGCTGATATTTTGTGCTACCAATATATAATATCTTAATATTCGACCATTTTCATGATAATTTCCCAAAAAAATCCAAGTATTCTTTTCATGTTGGAAAAGCCTCTGCAGCATTTAGACAATGGGATACTAAAACTTGCCAGAATAAGAATATCAGTCAGAATACATACTTGCTTGGAATCCACAAAAAATGTCTCCAACCAGTGTAGTTTTGATCAACTGTACAATAAATATGTAATCAGTTAAACTGCTTCATATCCATCATATCAGAGGTGGACGACACTGACTGGACTAGATTAGAGTTTTAGTGAAAGGACAGTATCGTCTGCATGTCATGGTATTTGCCATGTCGGTCTAACCCTAATGAGAAGTTGACCACGGCCCCCTCCACCCCCTGTGTGTTCAGATCCTGTACAACCAGCAGAGTGTGGAGGTCCAGGGCAACCTGAAGAGGAAGCTGATCACACAGCTGCAGCCCGACACGGATTACTCCTTCGTGTTGATGAGTCGCGGGAACAGCGCCGGCGGCCTCCAGCAGCAGGTTTCCATCCGAACCGCTCCAGACCTGCTGAAGACCAAACCGGCTCAGTACCAGCACGACCCGGAGGAGGGCGGAAAACTCACCATCAGCCTGCCCGCGGTCCCCCCGGCCACCCCGGTCAGGTACTGTGGTCTCCCTGAAAAAACAAGGGGGATTTTATACATGTTTTATAGGAGTATGTCGCCCGTGATCATCATTCAAACCCAAATCTCAAGGCACACCTACATATGGGTGTAGTCATAATAACACAGAATGTTATTATTCACACACACACACACACACACACACACACACACACACACACACACACACACACGCACGTCTATGAGGGGTCAATAAGTAGGATTTGCCAAATCAAGTCTTGTTGATGTGAATTCAGAAATAACGATAAATTATATATAGTTTGTCTTAATGAATAACTTAAGTCTTTTTTACAAATGAGAAAGTACTAGCTAGTCAAAATAGATCATATTAGTATTAGTAACATACATCGTGCAGTGAATAGTGTTTTTTTTAGGCTTTCCAAACAAACCAAACAAATTTAAATACATTTCAAATAAAGTAAAGACAGAAGCAATGTTCTCTCTTGTCTCAATTACTGTGGAACAAATTGCAACTCTGAAATATTTCAGGTGAAATGCCCCTTTAATGCCCACTGTATGCCAACATTTAAGTGATGCGATGGTTTTTAGTAAAGTGTAATCTAAATTTGTAACAAAAACAAAAGTTCCATGTGTATTCAGAAATACACGCTGCTGGCTGAAATGAAGTTACTACATTCTGGCAGTTCTCTACATCATGCATTCACTGTATGTCCAGGGTGGAGCTGCATTTCCCACCGAACACAGCCTCACCACCAAGACACAGAGGCTGAGCCTGGTAGACACACACACACACACACACACACACACACACACTCACACACTCACAGACACGCACAATGTGTTTCGTGTTAAATCAATAGCTCAGACACAAGCATGTCTGCCGGGGGCTATTCGACAGGGATTTCAAGCCCTTTTTATTTACTTCTCGTCTTGTTGTAGTCAGTTCATAACCATCCTGTTATCTGCTGTGAGCTCTCAGGCAGCAGCAGAGAGCTCTATCAGGTTTTGGGTACTAACAAAAACTCCAGTCCCACAATGCAACAACACCATGATTACACTCCATAACCGCATCGCTGTGTTAACACTAGCCCCCGCTGCAGCTCCAAGCTCTCTCCGGATACCAGAAAGCAATTTATTTAAGAGTTGAGTTTTAAAACCACAATTAATAAGCAACGAGAAGCCCGGTGCAAAGGCTGCAATTTAGTAGGAGGCCCTATTTTATTGCTATTACCCAGCTCGGTCAGGCGGTCAGGCACTGCGAATTACTTGGACTTAATTGTGTTTCAAGTGTTTGTTTCTCTGAAGAAACCGCCCACAAGTCAGCTATAATAAGCACAGCCAGTAGGGGTGATAACCAAAAAAAATTAAAAAAAATAACACAATCAGTATTTGAATGCCCTGACTAGACCTTTTCATCACACAGTGAATTAAAGCCTGAGTACACGCCAGCCCCAGAGCCAGACTTATCCCGTTGCTGAGAGTGGAAGTGGGGGAATGAATGGAAAACGGTTCCAGAGAAATATCAAGTGAAATCCCTTCAAGTCGTCTCTGTCCAGCTACCAGCGAGATGAGACGCGGCATTTAACTCACATTACAGCCGTGTCTGTGTGTGTGTGTGTGTGTGTGTGTGCATGCGGTGTATGTGTGTGTGTGTAATATAGTTGTGTTTCTGTGCTTGATGCAGGTGGTACTATATCGTGGTGAGGCACTGTCACGCCGGCTTCTCTGAGGAGGTGGGAGAAACCTGAAGACATTGACATAGATGAGGTGAGTGGGTGTGTGTGTGTGTGTGTGTGTGTGTGTGTGTGTACCTGTTGTATCACAGTACCTAACTAATCTTCAATATCAATCTAATTCTCCGTACTCGCACTTGGAGCAGTTCGACACACAGCAGATACAGTACGTGTCCATTAATTATGGATGGGACGATATATTGAAATTCAGTATATTTTGAGAGGTTTGGAAATCGCACGGTGATGCTGGGGAAAAAGTATGGAAAAATATCGTGGGCCCCTCCCACCGCTGATGTGCGGTTGAATTAGATCCACCGCTCCTCCAGAGGACTCACTGCAGTAAGTTCTGGTGTACACCTCCCTGAAAAACCTACACTTACACACATATTTCCTAATCCCTAGCTGCCCCTAACTGCCCAAACCTGTGCCTACTTAATAATAAATCGCTCCTGAATTATTCACTTTTACATATGAAGCCAATTTGATGCGTAATCCTC
>OMOV01024973.1:1707-13146 GCA_900312565.1 Beryx splendens
TTGGGGGACAGACAAGAGGGGAGGTGGGGGGGGGGGGGTGGTGCAGTGAGGACAGACAGCAGGGATAGGGGAGGGAGGGGATATTTCACCAGGAAAAACATAATTTAATTAACACTCGACATAATGACAAACTAGGGAAAGTGTTACACTTTGAAGTCCAGCAAGTTGCAGTCGATCTTGTAGTAGACGTAAGGATAATACTCCTGCTGACTCAGGTTTAAGCCTGGGATGTCCATCGCCGACTGGAACAGAGAGACAAGATAAACCACCATGCAGTCCATTACTGTGTATAAGGACCATTTTAAGACTGGGATAATAGTTTAAACTTTCAAATGTTTCAATAAAAAGGTCATGATTACTTCTTTGATCTGACCAAAACTGCATTTAACTATCATTTTCTCAAACTTTTTCCAACATTACGCTCAGCACAATAATACATATAGACCGCTGCACAGTCTTGCTCCTGTCTAAAGGTATTTGGACAGAAACAACACGGTTTTAATGTCATGGTATGCTTGTAACAGGAACACTGAACCGATACACATCATTATGTGAGCACTCACGTCGATGATGGCCGCTGCGCTGCTGTCCAGATGTTTGTACAGGTCGTTGAGCACCTCCCTCAGCTTCTTCATGGTCTTCTTGTTGGGCTGCAGGAGCATCGCCTGGAAGTTCACTGGCAGGCCATATCTGGAGGAGCACCGCATGACATGAATACACTCACCACAACTGCAGGAGCAGCACACGGCTTCAACACACAGAGATCAACTATTTAAATGTTGTTACCGAATGCAAGCAGTGTCAAATAATGATCCTTCTTTTTTTTAATGAAGGAATGAGTGCTGTAAGTATTGTATGATGACAGTACCTTAAAACAGACTCCACAAAGACCCTTAGTGCTTTGATGTGGATCCATGCTATGAAGGCTTCACTGAAGTTCACTTTCAGCCATCGGACAAGCGGGCCCTACACATGGGAAATACATGTTAGGGTTAGAAAAGCTATTCCTTAATCCTGTCCATCTCGTTCGGATGCAACAGTGCTATAAGAGCTGTAAAAGAGCTGAGAAATAATACATTTGCATTAGATACTGACAAAGAAACACTCAATTTCTACCACTACGATTTAAGTTCTTTCCCACTGCTGCAAATTACACAAGAGGAAGGTGCTGTTTTCCACACTCTGTCCCCAACCGGTCCATTTCCCCCTCCTCCACTGTTGACTTTTTTACAATTCTGGTTGTTTGATTTTTTGTTGAGGCAACGGTTTGTGTGAGGTTGACATTTTCCTCTACTGCTGGTTGTGTGGTGCCAATATTTTCTACTGCTTCAGACTCTGTAATAGTTTGTTTTTTGATTTAAAAAAAAACAACACTAATTTTTTCTTGCCCAGAGTGCACTGGAAAGAATTCTCCAGTCATACACTTTCATGAATCACCTATGGCAGCCCACGGGGGTCAGTAGTTGTATTCACACATGAATATTTATGTCAACAGGGTGAAATGCAAAAACATAATACTCCTAATTATGAGGGGCTTTTGTGCCCCACTTTTTATTTCATGGGCATTTTATGAACCATCAAGGTCATTTTTGCCCCGAGCCTGCGTTCATTTCTGAGCCTGGTTCTGATGACCTTGGAATGAACGTGCCTCTGTGACTATACCAACAAACAAAAAAAAGACAGACATGAACACTGCAGCCCTCACACTCCTCTCCTCTGCCCCATCACTTACAAACTGCTTCTTCTTATCTGTGGAGAGGCGAGTCATCTCCTCTTTGTCTGCCTTCATCTCCTCTTCATTGTACTGGAAGTCTCTCACTGTGAACCTAGAAATGAGATGGAAGGGGCAGAAATCAGCTTCTTTAGAGCAGGAACATAGATTTCTCCTAGCTTTGTCGCAATGCACATTACGTCACTAATGCAAACCTGTAATCCTTGTAGCTGCTTCAAATTAATATATTCAGTTTGGAGCAATCTAGATTCAGTTAGTAGACTGGCTTCTTTTGAAATGAAGCAGATCTCCTCTCATAGAAACTGCTCTGATATCTTTTTTTTTCTGTGATTAGTAAGTGTGTGATATAAATGTGTCGTTCGCTACATAATGCCTCTTACTTGTTCTCTCTGGCCTTGTGTCTGAAGTCATCGATGGCCTTCCTGAACAGGGTCACGCTGAACAGTCCACTATCATTGTCTTCAAACAGCAGACTGGAAGAAAAGAAAGGCACTTGTCATATTGTTGTAATGCCACTGGTAAAACACGCAGTACACTGACTCCTAAGTATAGTAGTCATACCAACATTTAACACAAGAAATTACTTTTCATTAAATGTAAAATCAAAATGATTTGAGAAAAACAGCCCAACAGAAAAGTTAAACACTTCATACTGTATACTAAAAGCATAATACTAAATCTTCCATGAAAACATTCTTACTGCCAGTTTGTCATTTTGTTTACCTGCAGCATATATGAAGAAATCAAATTTTGATGTAGGAAATGGAGTCCGACAGACCGCAGGGTTTATTTAATCTATCAAGCTCTAATACGACAGTCTTAATGACACAACTTACTTTGTGGATCGAGGCACCACCATCTCAGCCAGCGTTTCATATGTTTTCTGCCAGTCAGCATATGCGGTCCTGAAAAGACCAAGGAGAAGCAGATCCCAAGTTAGGATCCATCTCGTTTCATTTTATTCTAAATTATGTGATATTCTCTCTTCTGTAATGGTTAGCATTTAGGGAAACCTCGTCACTGACAGGACAGTAATACTCACTTTGGCACAACTACCAGCATAGTGATAAGGTACTCTGAGTCAAGAACGAAGTCTTCCTTCTTCACAATGTCTGCCAGGCTCCTGGTCAGCAGGCTCCCCCTGGTGGCACACAACAGTGTTGCAATAACACAACCATGACATCTCCACAGTGGCCAGTGTTGACAAAGCATTTCAGTAACTTTTCAGACCATGATGACAGTTCATGGCGGCCTAGTCAGTGATCCTTGACCCTTGGTGCGCTAGATAAACACACAGACCATAGAGAAACAAAATGGCACACACTCTTAAATGCACTGCAAATTTCTTTCCGAACCTAGAAGATATGGACCTAAAAATGACACTGCAAGAAGTCAAATTTATTAACCCTTACTTAAGCAAGCAAGTTGACTATGCACACAGTCTTTTACAGCAAAGGTCTGAGAGACTAGTTTCAGGGGAGGGGAGTTTTTCACATACACACACATGTTGGAGCTGCCCGATACAACCAGAGAGCTGTGCTGCCGGCCATTTGGAGAAGTTAAGGGTTATATACCTTGCTAACAGGCGCTTTGACGGTAGCTGTTGAGCGTGGGGAGGATACATGTTGTTCCCTTTGATAACTTACATTTTCCAAACTGAGCAAAAACGCAGACTGTAGGAATGACAGCGTTTGTACATGTAGTTTACTCACGCATTCTTCCTCTCTAGGTTCTGCAGGTTTCCCTTCAGGTTGTTGTAAGCTGATGCTCTGGCCTTCAGGTCATTGTCAATCTGGGTTACTTGCTGTAAACAATGAAAAGAGATTTTATAACAGTGATACAGAAAATACAGTATAACATGACATTTAGTTGTCACTTTACAGTACCATGAGTGCATATATGCTTAGCATGGTCGGCCCCAATGGGAACTGAGAAATGGGAAAACCTTGCTCTAGTGGTGTTGTGGCACACTACCCATTAAGCTATACAAGACCACAATACAGAGAATATTATACAAATATCTATATAAATATCTATGCATGTCAACGCTGATTTGAAAATTAACAATATTTTTCCTGTCAGCTGAGAGACGTACCTTTGCGATGATTTCAGAGATGTTTTTAAGCGACTGTTTGATGGGATATTTTGCCATGTCCCATTGAAACCGTGTGATGTAGGTGACCAGATCAACTGAAAAAGGAAACAAAAGGCACATCATGCTATTGTTATCAGCTTCAGGTAAAGCTAATAGTTTGGTAAAGCTAACCTTTCATTACGGTGCTCTCAGGCACAATTAAAACATTATTATATGCCACTGATCCATCAATTAAATTGTTAGCTGGCTTTTCAGTCAGTATCGACAGAATCATATTTAGCATCACATTAATGAAATCAAAGTGTAAATATTGTTTAAATAATGGTGTACACATTCTGAAATGTATTATTTTATCTGCACCAACTTGTATTTCACCAGGAAGATCAGAATGATCAGAAGAATTGTTATTGTCCAGGTATATATACCTGCTTCGCACCATCCTATTTATCTGTACCAAATAAAGTACTGGATTGTGTGGTAACAGTTATTGTACCTCCGTTGGCCAGCAGGTTCTCCTGTACTTTGTCTCGGCTGTCCTCCAGCACGTCGGCCATGTACTGAGCCACCTTCTTCACCACACTGTGAACAGCCAGGAGACATCAAAACACACCGTGCCAACACAAACTGTGTGCACAGTAAACAGACACACACACACTGAACAGCCAGGGAGGCAGGCAGTTATAGCTGGCCAGAGCCAGTAATGAACAGCCAGAGACACAGTCATTCATAGCCGGTGCCAACCACACACACATCTATACGCACGCATGCATGGACACGACATGCATGCCTCACATGAACCCCCTCCCCTCCACTCATCACACACATTCACATCAAAAGGATTCACACATTGCTGTTAAAACAATTTATGATATAGCATACTTTCATAGTTCCACATTTTCACCACACTGTTCAGCACATCAAAGCAGAACTGTGTCTACAGCGGCCAAGCAAAGGAGAGACTGAGAGGCATATTTGATGTTTTGTCTAAGCCACATTTCATGCCAAAAGAGGTTAGTTCCTAAAGTGCCATATCTGCCGCTTGTACTATAAAAGTGCAGCTTTTATATTAGCTTATATATTTGCATATAGTTTGCTTTATATCTAAAATATATAATCTTATATTTCTTCAGTGGTCACATAATGGACAACAAACTAAACCAATTAAAAAGCATAACTCACAATAATCAATACAGATATTAGTGGATCCAATTTTCAAGCAATCAGTGATTTAAAGTATTCTGCTTATCCAGATATTTTGGACAGAAGGTTTCAAAAAGGAACTTGACTGAAGATGAGCTGTGGTCTAACAAGTGAAACCATGTTGTAATGTTGGCCTTTCTCACAGTCTCTGAAATGTCCACAGAGGAAGCGAAGCAGGGCTCAATCAGTCAATGACTGTGTGCGAGTTTTTGATGTCTTTTCCAAAAGACTATAAATAACTTTGTCAAACACTAGCGGCACATAAGTCATCAGGCGTAAATATGACTAAAGAAAGAGCTGCTTCTGTGTCAGCCAACTGCAAATTGCTAACTTTAGTCTGCGAGCCAGCTAGCCTCAAGCCCGTGTGAAATTCCTCATTGTAACAAGGTACGGGGAAGGGATTAGGGAATGGTCAACTCTCTACATGAGGGAATCAAGAGGACTGTACAGGTTAGAGGAGATACATACTGTATATAACAGCATCTTTTATATTTAAAACATAGGCTGCATTCAACACTAACACTATGGGACAGGGAACAGACTACATACAATGATTATGGAAGCCCTTTAAAATGTCAATTCAATCACCAGAACAATAATCCTTCAGGCAGGAGGCCTAATAGCGTGGTAATGACAATGGTCAGTCCTGGTTTGAATACTGCAGGGTAGCATACCTTTCAACAAAGGAGTCTAGTTTGGCCAGTTCATCAGACAGTCCCACCAAGACATCTAGTGTCCCCACCTGTTTATGGACACAAAAGCAAAACGAGACATCAGCACATCATCACTTTTGAGTCATAAATCCTGAGATTTGGGTCTTTTTGAACTCAGTGTGGTTGTGTTTACACAGCGACATCTGGGGTTCAATCAGCCTGCAGTGACATCCAGGGGCCCTATGTGCTTAGGATGGCGCCTCTTTTGTCCCGAGCCCTTCATGCATTGCTAACAGTTCCAGGAGAGCATGACAGCCCCACGTGGCAACAAGGTCAGTGGGGTTGCTTCACCTTGCAGAACAGAGAGATACCGAACCAGCCTGGCTGTGCTACTCTATGGATGAAAGCTTCACCAAACCTACATATCACCATGCAGGCGACGGATTTCTTTAGAGACTGCTTCCCATCCACACAATCAGCTTATTCTTGACAGTGGATAAATCAAGGTGAGTCTTCTTGGTCACGATCTGATTTTGTATTTTAAAATTAGATGGAAAAATAATTGCTCGTTGCACAGGCTGTAGAAAATCAGTGCAATGTTCATAATCCCAAAGTAACGTCTGAATACCTTGTCACAGGAGAGAAAGAACGGAAACATGACAAGCAGAGAAGCCCATAAATTCAGGCTAACCTTGAGGTCTGGGATGTTGAACTTGTGGTTGGTGGAGAGGTTGTTGGTACGGGTGGTGGCCACCATCATTTTGTCCCATGTTTGCTGGCAAGTCTTCTCACCGGGCGCAGAGATCAACCAAAACTCTGTCATGGTTACAGCAGGCCTCTGACAACTGGTTTAACTGGAGAAAACTGAGAGGAGAACAGTGTGCACTGCTTTCTTATTCTTCTGAATGTTAGGATATCAAGAGTTAAAAAGACAAACAAGGTTATGTTAATGTTATCCCATCTTCCCATTAAGTCGTTCCCTTCATCAGTAGCACTGCTATGCCTAAAATAAATGGAAGCTGAGATGAAAGTGTACTGTTTTTACCTGTGGTGTGACTTCAAAATAGCGTAGCTAAAAGTAATGCTGCCAAAACTGCTGCCATGAAGAGTCCTGCCTCCTGACACTGTGTGTTAATCATGAAGCAAGCTCAGTGATGAGATGATGCTAGCAACAGTAGCAGTAACAGCAGCTCATTTAGTGCTAAAGTCCATTATGTGGCTCGTGTTTTGTGGGCTAATGTTTTGTCAGTACTGTGAGAAATCCACAGATGAAAATTAAACGACACTATGCATAGTGAACCTGGAAAAAAAAAAGGTTAACGTGAAGTGGCTAACAACCAGCAGGGATTAGCGGACGTTAGCTTTGCTAACAACAACAACATATGGTGGTTTTTGTTGTTATTTGACCGTTTTACTCACCTGAGTAGGGAAAATGTGACCGTTACCCGCAAAATGATATTGTATAGCGTTTCTACGGCTTGATAATGCTCATAGCTGCCATTCAGCCCAGTTCGTGAGGTCTCCTGACAGCAGCATCAGAGTCAGCTGACCTGCAGGGGGAACCGGAAGGCCGCACACTCCGCGCGCTCACAAAACTCTTCAGCGGCCACAGCTGGTGGGCCGGGGGTACTGCAGGGGAAATAACCTGTACAGTACTGAGTGGGATTCTGCATTGATCCTCATAGGACAATTCCGTTAACTTATTCGAGAGGGAGGTCAGAGTGCAGGGTCAGCTAAAGAACAACAGGAATTCAGACTCAGGGAGACTTCAGCAGGGCAAGTGCTTGCCAACATGGAGACTTGAGCTTGGGTCCTCCTCTGGCTTGAAAGAGGGAACAACACTAGCTAAATTGTTACATGGCATCAAAACAGTGTATTACTACATAGCTTAGTGATTGTCATGAAGAATAAGGACTTCCGTTTTCAGCATTAGGCAGGTCCAGTGTACAACCCATTTCAGGAAAACATTTTTCCATTCTTGATAATGACTTTCACTTCACTTCCTGAATTAAGAGATATGATAAGACCTCCACCCTGGACCTGAGTGTCAGTCTGTTGTTTTATGAACAGGCCAAATGCATTATTGACTCATTAATGAAGGAGATAGACAATCTTGGTTGCCCAGTCAGCAGCATTTGAGGCATTTGAGTTGCTAAATTTGGAAACGCCGGGTCGAGGTTTCCTGACTCTGGGTGTCTCCTGCACAGAATTCTAGGAAAACGCCCCCAAAGGGATATGTTTATAGTTCAGTGGGTCTGGGGTTCATTGTTTGGGACACAATGCTTGGTCTGCCTGGAGCCAACCCTAGACATCAAACGGCAGGGTGAGTTTGCCCATGGCTGGCCATGGGCCAGTCTGCTGGGACGTTATCAGGACACGCGCACAGCCCATAATCAGTCACTTTGCAGGGAGCAGACTACTGCTGAGGGTCTACTGGGCAATTTGTTTAAATTCAAAAGGAGAGCAAATTGTTGTTTTCACTCATATTTTCAGTAGAATAGAGCAATAAATAGCGAGCAGTGGAATTTAATAGTGTGTGTATGGATGCCATCCCCTCTCATCCACCCCATTCAAAACTACCCCACTGGACTCCCTAATAGCACCCTGGAAACAGGCTTTTAGACTCCCTTGCAAAAATAACAGCTTCACAATGTACATGTCCAGTTTTCATGAGTTGGTGGTTACTGCCTGAAATTGTTGAAGTATAAAATTAGAAAGTAGAAGACCTCAGAGCTCATAAATCTGTAGGAACAGGCACGCTGCAGTCACCTTTCCTCTTCCTCTGTTTCTTTAGAAAACTGTGACTGCACCCTCTCCTTCACATACCAAACAATGAAGCACTCAGTTTGTTGTTAAATCCCTCATGTGCATTCCAAGGATCGAGGTCTCTCAAAACACTTTGTATACATTGTCTCGCAGTGCATATCACATGTTTGAACTTTAAACTGCAGTGCGTAGTTCACCAGGGTTCAGGTGACCTACCGGCTCCATGCAGGCGCGCACACGTGCACACACATATACTGTACATAGCCTACATACATGTATGTGCACACACTAGTGCATGTCTGCATACACTCACACTCAAGGTGTTGTTTGGCACAATTTACTCCTAGAATGGCTTACAGGAAATGCAGTATTCATTTAATTTAATTTATGTGATCTTCCAGATGGTCAGATTCTCTAACAATGTGTTCTTACAGTAGCCCATTTATAATGAACTCAGCTCCTGACCTAGAGTAATGTTATCAGCCTATCATCATCAATTTCACTGTAATCACTCTTGGCAGAAAGGAAATGAAAGGCTAAAGGTGGAACATTTTTGAGATTGTGTTATTGTTTGAGTCTCATATTGGATCTTGCTGTATCTCTTGACCACTTTGATATTATTGTTACCATGACGTATCCTGGGAAAGCCCAGAGAGAAAGAGAGATCATTCATTTTAGGTGGCATATTTTAGAGCCAAAGTGGAGCCGTTTCATCTACTTGAATTCATTCTGAAGTGTGTTGAGGAAGATTATATATGTTTTTGATAACTTGGTATGTAACAAATGATTAGAAAAGAAATTCAGCAGTGCTCTTGAAAAGTCATTTTCACACCACCTGCAGTGCGGGTCTTTTAAGGAGTTTGCTTTTGCGTGTTTGTTGTACTCCTGGAGCCAATTGCTTTATTTGAGCCCGCTTAACATTCAGCTCAGCCTGAGGAAGAGTTTGTTTGGAGTTCCTTTTACTTAGCAACATTCTTTGGCAAATGCAAAAGAGCTGAAACACCAGGGTACAACTAGTCAGCGCATTAACAACAAGTACAACAAGAACTAAGACCCACTCCATAATGCAGTGGGTCTTAGCAGTCACACCTCTCCATACCAACACAACTGAAGTGGCATCAAATACGGTTCAGTGACTCATGATAGACCTATAGATGTTCTCTTATCTGATGGGTTGTGTGTGCATGCATGTATTTATATGTGCATATACACACTTATATTTTGTGTGTGTATGAATTTATAAAGAGAAGGTGAGGGTGATCCTAGATGTTGTTTGAGGTGTAAAGGGTTGTAATGTTTTTCTGTTTTTATTGTTTTACTTTTCATTGTTGCGGTGTGCTGGTTGATCCCTCTTGACTGGAGACATTTGGTCGGTCAGGGTTTATCACACCACATCTCAAGGCCTTACTGAGGCTGTGTGTTGATGTAATGTGTTTGTAATGTTTGCAAATGAGAATTCCTGCTGCACAATGCGGCCACTGGAGTATTTGCCCTCACAGTGGGCGGTACACACGTCTGGCCGTCGCATACCCAGTGGCTGTGGTGGCTATTATGATCCGAACAATGGAAATCAAACATTGTGCTTTACTGGAAGCCACTTTAGATGCTATGTGTGATTAGACCCACATATACATACTCTCATTTTACAGTAGGAGAGCACAGGCACAAAACTCGGAACAGCTTTTGTGTTGGGGTCCAGGGGAAAGACGTTGCCTCTGCAGCCTTTACAATGGGCCATAAGAAATGGCTTTATGAGTAAAACAAACGTCTCTATTGTGTATTTCTTCCCTTACGAGAGCCATAGCTCATCTAATATTGTGAGAGATTTTACAGTTATCTTCATGCACAGTCTCTTATGAACAGTCTCATATGCAGTGCATGGACTGTGCACTATTATGCACAGGTAACATTTTCAGACAATCTTCTCGGTTCTCCTCAAGACCATTTGGCATATGATCACTATGGCAAACACTGAGCCTCTGGATGTTCTTGATGTTATAAAAATATTGTGCAAAAACAATGTTCAGAATCCTACAGATCTTCTCATTATGCATGGCATTTGGCACATCTTTTTAATAACATTTTATAAATGCACAAACATTTTAGTTTCACAAATACAAAGAAATTAATGAACCCATCAGAAATAGTTGTGGAGTTTACTGTGTAAGTGTGTGGAGGCACTGTAAGGAGTAATCATACAAATTTTGGAGAATTGATCGCCACAGATTGTGGATCATTGGAATGTGTGGACTTGCCCATGTCTCTGATTTTTTAAATCTTTTAATAACAGACTGTGTTCCTATCTCTTTGCTCTAGCTCTATCACCGAGCAACTGCTTGAAAACACTTTTTCCTCTGAACAGTGCATGGGAACATCCAGTACAGACACTGCTGACACTGGACTTTGACCCCAAGCAGCTTGAACAGCTGACAAGTGCCTCTGTGGACAAAATAGAGTAGATAATTACAATTAAAGCAAACCAGAACATTTTAATAGACATTTTATTTTAAAAATGCAAGCACACAGAAATGTATGTTTTAAGCAGTGACACTGATAGGAAAAATCCTGTAATGGTGTGCAATCAGGTATCAGGGCTTTTTTGGGCTCACCAAGGCCAGATGATGTCACTTCTGATATGGAGTCAAAACAAGCCTAAAGAAAACACTTCCCCTCTGTAGCTGGAGCTAACAGAAGCTGAGCTTTCCTTGGCGCCCTCCTCCTCCAGTGTCTAGGAGGGAGACATGCAAATTTATCTCAGTAAAAAACTCTTCCCCAGACCCTGCGTCTTCAGAGGCAGACACAACTTCACAAACTCACAACAAGAAGGGCAAAGGACAGGACAATCCAGTTTGAGCTTGAACTTGAGGACAGATGCATACAATCCAGTCTCTTCTGAAGAGATTGATGCTTTCCTGTAGAAGAAAAGAGCAAATTCTGTGAACTTTATTGGACAATATTTTGTCCTTATTACAGAGCCATGGGAAATGCAATGA
>OMOV01025065.1:9328-19500 GCA_900312565.1 Beryx splendens
TGTGGCGTCATTCAGGTAGTTAACTCCTAACGGTCAGCAAAATGGCAGACATCACCATCGCTTTGTCACTGAAGTTTGTTTTTGGTTTGTTTGTCAATTGATTTGCTCATTCTCATGTTTGAGTAGATAGATAGATAGATAGATAGATGGATTAGATATAGATAGATAGATAGATAGATAGATAGATAGATTAGATATAGATAGATAGATAGATGGATTAGATATAGATAGATAGATAGACAGATAGACAGACAGATAGACAGACAGACAGACAGACAGACAGACACATATACATACTGTCGCTACGCGTAACAAACGCGTAGCGACAGAAGCAGTGAAGGCCGCTACTAGAACGGTTGTAATTTCGCCGTTGGTATAGAAAGGTTCTGTTCTCACATCATACAAAGTAAAAGTTGTTAGTGCTCACTGGCCCAGCAGCTCTGAAGAGGCCCGGGGATAAGCCTTAAGCTAGAGCACAGCAGATAGCCCAGGGAGAGGTGAGAGCTCAGACAATATGACTAGGCTCTCAGGCAAGCATCCTGCCGCAGTGGCAGACTACACCAGATAATGTGTCACACAGCTGTATGTTGGTGTCGCAAACAACAAGCCCCCCTATTCACACTGTCAAGGAGACCTTCACGGAAAGAGTTACAGAGAGGGGGGGAAAGCAAAAGAGAATGAAAATCTCTCGAGTGGGATCTTTAGCAAGTCTTAAGAAAAGGTTGGTATAGGTGCGATGCTGCCGGCACAGAGAATAGGTCTAGATCTCTCTCCGTCCTTCCCTCTGTTTGAATTGAAAGGGCCGGCCGGATAATGTAATTGGTTCCAGGAGCGGTGAACGATGTAGGGAGGGACTCCAAACGTACCCCGAGAAACCTGACAGTACATGCCGGAGAAAGAAAAGAAAAAAGGAAAACAAAATAAATGCAAGTTGACAGGCAAAATGGGGGACAGTTAGGCTTAGCGTTATTACCATGACAAAGAGAAAAGAGCACTGTGTCTACTCCCTGCATGGAGGGTGAAGAGGTTTAAGGACAGAGCAGCAGGAGAGGAGGAAGTGGCACACCGAGCTCTGTGTGTGTGTGTGTGTGTGTGTGTGTGCGTGCGTGCGTGTGTGTGTGCATGCTCTGTGTCGTTCCGCGTCTCACTCTGTGATGCGCATGTATTTAATCATACTTCTTGCAAGACATAGCAGTTTGTCTCCTCCGATATCAATAGTGTGCAACCAGGAAGCCTGGCGAAGGATTCTGTGTCGTTCTAATGACAGGAATGATTAAGTATGTTTGTTATATGCTCATAGAGGGCCTGAAGTGGTGTTACAGATTGAATCAGCTGCAGTAGAGACAACTATCAAAGACTGATATCTCCTAAGGGGCCCTTCAGGCATACAGCAGACTGATTACTCCTCTGCAGGGCAAGGAGTGACATCATCCTTGGCTGGAAGCCGTTAGGGAGAGAGGGCTAGCGGAGTGCATGCTTCATATACCGTCCCTCGCATGCCTCGCGCTGAACTCTTGTGCATTAGCATGGAGGCTGGTTTGTGTATCTTTGCGCAGTTCGCCGTGCCGCCATGCATCAAACCACCACATCAAACGGCGCGGGACAGGGTTAATCTCTCCCCATGGTACTGCCTCGGGGATTTCCACGGAGACGCAACTTTTCGGTCCGAGAGAAAAGCCTCACTGCCAGATCTAATGATGAGGGCCAATGAAGCCCTCTGTCCCATGCACTCCTCCTCCTCCTGTTCAATAGCACATAGAACCATAAAACCTCACTCATCAATAAACAGCTAAAGGAACAATCAGATAAATCTGTATCAAACGAGTTTCATTCCATAATGAGATTTCCACAGAGAGCATAAAACACACTTTTGACTATTACTGTTATTAGCTAGTGCCAACTTTACTAACAAAACAGCAAGTGACATGAACTAAACAATTTCTATATAATTTCTTTAGTATAATTAAGCCTGTACACTACCAGTCAAAAGTTTGGACACACCTGATTGAATGTACTGTGTGTTTTTATGATCTTAAAGCCATTTTGATCTAAAGGCTTCTGCTTAAATGCTTGAAATTTGTTTCTTAGACAAATATAAATAATGAAGTTGAGCCTACGTATGAATTTCTTTCCAAAGCCTTTCCATCAAGGCAAAGGGCGGCTACTGTAAAGAATCTAAAATATAAGATCGTTTTGATTTGTTTAAACACTTTTTTGGGTCACTGCATAATCCCCTTTGTGTTATATCATAGTTTTGATGTCTTCACTGTTACTCTAAAATGTGGCAAATAGTACAAATAAAGAAAAACGTGGTGTGTCCAAACTTTTGACTGGTAGTGTATATCATCATCACCCGTCCACAGTTTGATAGCAGAATACGTTTTGGACTGTCGCAGTGGCAGACGGCTCTAGCAGAGGAAAAGTCTGCTCTTGACATTGGAATGACTTTTTTTTTTTTTTTTAAACGGAGAAGTATGTTTTTATTAAGACACAATTCCACACAAAGCTCTCGATCCTGCAAACCGCCGGGTGTTGTCAAATTAAATCCAAAATCACAAATACATCTATTACCTCATGTTAGCGGGGAGTGGCCACTTCTCCGGAATAGATTTCCCCCTGGGTTATCTAGTGTGCGAGGTAATGTGGTGCCTTCTGGATCGCGGGCTCGCAGCTATCTGATGGGGAGAGAGTCTTGGGCTTTGCAGACCCTCGTGAAAATATTATTATGCTTTTAAATCAAAACTGCACGGTTATCATTGGCTGTGACACAAACAGACTCGTAATTCATTCTGTCAATTTCTGGACCCAATTATCTGATTAGGCGTCATGTTTTCTCGTCAGACTCTACGGAGTGCGCGTTATAGAATTAGACCCACCGGCGAGTGTTATTTCGTTATTTTCTCCCACTCGCCCAGACTTTTCCTGCTGATATTCTCTCGTTATTTGGATTTCCTCTGCTTCCGAATTAGCACAAGCAGCGGGTTCCATCTCTGTTTCCTTCCGTACCGTATTGCGCCAGACAAGCAGGTCATGTTTCCTAACCTCTTGTTTTTTAAGCACCACACAGAGTGACAATATCCTGCCGTCTTCTCTAGGAATCCACACTAACTGAACGGCAGCACCAACTGCATAGTTTTGCAACAAGTCCTCCCAGCGTTACTCTTCGTGATTGACCTATCGGTACGAATTTCACTGTATACAACAAACTTAGCACCTGGGGCGATTCCTGCAGTTATACAGTGTAGTCACCTGGAGTCACCAGACACCCATTATATGAATTACGTTCCCGTGAGCAAGACATGTGCTGGCACCACGCAGCAATACGGATTTTTACATATAGCCTGCTGCCTTAGTGGTTAAATACCCAACAGTTGTCTTAACAAGAGGCCCAACACTAATATCAGTCAATTGGACACTGTTGTCATGTTATCCTCCCATGCTGATCATGTTCAGGATCCCGGCGGCGGAGGTTTACACTTGGACTCGGCGAGCCATTTTAAGTAGCTGGTGTTGTGCACGTCGCTGCTGAGCAAAACCGCAGCATGGTTACAGAGGTGACAGTTGTGTTGCTAAGCGCCCAAATGTTTATCCAAACACGGCATGATGGGAGAGACAAACCAGAGGGTGTGAACTGACAAATGTGTTGTGTCATGATGAGCAGGACACGCACCACGGCGCTGGCGCGGCGCGCTGAGAATTATACAGCAGCGAGACGTTTAAGGACGTAAGCAGGACGGGGATTATGCCACATACTCCTGGGTCGCCCGAAACACAAGATGAGTGTCAGAAGGCATTTCATTCACAATTATTGTGTTTTTGGTAGCACTGATAAAATCTCCAAGTGTCTTATTAACTCCCTGGCTGGATAGGCCAATACGAATGATTGACATAATCCTTCACTTTTGACCAAAACTAATAGATTGTTATGATTATGGATAAGACACCATATGATGATGTTGGACAGCGCAGGTCAGGACTTTGAACGAGCGCAAACCAATCAGATGAGCAGATTTACAGACGGCTTTCTATCTTCATTCTTATCTAAAACAACTACTACTATTACTACCACAGCTACTCTTTACAGCGTGTGCATAATTCAGACTATGTTCAACAAAATGTATACAGTGACACAACACATCAGCTAAATTTAAGACCTTGTAACGCAGTAAAAGCGAGACCTGGACCGCCACCAAATTCAGAGGCTGTGGACTGAGAAAACAATTCTGTCAGGAGGGCTGGAAATAGATATAGGCCAACTTTATTAGGCCTCGGTGTGTTTTAGCTGGGAGCGAACAAACGTTTCTTTTTTTCTATATTTGGAAGGTTTTATATTTTGAAAAAAAAATCTGGGAGCTGTTTGAAGACAAAATGGTAAGTATGACATAAAGGGAGCAGGCAGAGGAGAAATTTCATTCATGTTCTCAACTTTTTAGCCTACTTTCCCCCCCAGCAGAGGTTAACCCTCATCTGTGGCTAAAAACCGCAGTCTCTTGAAATACACCACCGCTGATCACTGAAGAAGATGCAATTAGATTCATAACAAAGCTAAAAAAAACAATTAAAATGTAAAATGGCTGACATTCCATTTGCTTCCTTTTTAACTTAACTGAAGGGTGATCTGTAATCTCTGCCCGACTTCCAACACAAGCAGCTTAACTCTGAGTGACAGACAGGAGACCTACTGTAGACTATATATATATATATATATATATATATATATCTCAGTCATAATCCTTAGATCTCACCTTTGAGAGCTTCCTGAATTTAGGCCTAGCAGCCAACCTCCTTCAACCTCTAATCAATTCGAAACAGTCAAGCACATCCAGCCCTCTGACCAACACCTGAATGGTAAACGGTTCCTGGCAGAGTTCGCTTCAACTCCGAACTGAGAAGAGATGAGAAAAATGACAACTTGCTTTCCTAACTTGTTTGTCACCTTGCACCCAAATAGTGTAGAAACAGAGTAACAGTAACAGCGTAGCAGTAGAATTAGTATTGAAAAAGAAAAAACACAAAACATTGCCTTGAAGCGCACTTGCTACTTTCGGAGTAAAACGAACTTGTAGCTATTTCTAATCAAATATACAAATCAGTTAACCGATTAGTTTTCCAGCCCTGAAACGTATACTCAAAAAAAAATGCTGTCTCTTTGTCATCTCTCTGCGTGTTGTTGCTAGTGAATGGGATTTCCATGGAGGCCAAGGTTTCTTGTATTCGAGTCCGGGGCATTGTTCTCGTCGCGGCGCAGATGAAAATGAATGAAAAGGCACACACACGGTAACGTGCCAGGGCTTTAAGACGCACATAACACCTGAGGGAATGTCTTTTCACGCGGCCGCACCGCAGAAAATAAAACCCAAAGTCACTGTCACGTCAAAGAAATTGTAATATGTATACATCCTTTGCATACATTTCTACCACATTATACAGACATGTTGGGCTTTGAGCTAAAGATGACTCCACGACGAGACTGGCACTAAGTCTATACTTGGCTCAAAATCCTAATTCATTTTAGTATTTAATAAAAATGAAATTAAAATGCACTTTGAGTCATGATTTCTTCTCTTTTCTTTTTTTAAAACTCAACTTATCCAGGGACTGACCATGCTTGCTCTTTTCAGCGGTTCCCTGCTTCCCATTCATAGTTACACACGTTCAAACCCGGGAGCTGCAGCCAGTACAGCAACAGCATTGTTCTGCGCTTCAGGATTGTTGTTGCTGTTGTTGTTGTTTTTGTCATTTGAGGACTTGAATGAGGAGACGCACGCAGTCACGTTGCACATTCCAGTCATCCACAGGGCTTATTCATCAGTTATTATTTAAAAAGTTATATTTCTAAACTCCTAGAAAAGCCTCAACACAGCATGAGCACATCACTTTTATATATTGAGCTGGTCGTTTCGAATTGTTTATCTACAACAAAGCACACTATCGCATCAATAAAATAGGCACACAAATACTGAAAATTGATTTGTTTTTTCTTTTTCTTCAACATTACATAGCATAAGAAAATTAGCAATTAAATCATTTAGGATGGGTGAATTAAAACATATTTGACATCCATAAAAAACAATCTAGTGTATGTTTGGTTTTATTTTCTGATTCACCAATCTCCAGGAGGCTGGCAGAGTTTTGCAATTCCGGTAACAGGATGTCAGACAAAGGCAGTATAGTCGGGATGCTGCTTGGCAGCAGATTCTCTATTTTTGCTGGTATTATAGACAAATTAGATACGCCGCAGGCCCTCTTTCTCCCTATGGAAATGACCCAAGAAGTGTAATTTAAGAAACATGCATTGGATGGCATAAATTCTCCACCTTCCCTGGTAATCTTTCTTGCTGAAGATTCAGTACGTAGCAGGAAAACCATCCGCACTCGTATATATGCCCATGTAGAGCACTATGGAAGTCTTTTTCATTATTTAAAAGGAGGTTTTCATTTTCATTTTCATTTCATCAGCTGAGGAAGACATATCTCCGCAGTTCATTTGTGTCAAGGCTGGCTCTGTATCTTTTTTTTTTTATTCAATCTCAGTGAATTCTGAGGTGACCCTTCGGTTCAGAAGAGGCGCTTCTTTGGGATACAGCGCTATGGTAAATATCAGTAAACATGTACGTCGGCTCTTACTGTTACCGCCAATCCACTTGCCTTTCATACTTCTAAATACTGTAGCTCTTTAATATGACAAAAAGAAGACTAATGAATCGAAGAAATAGACATCGCGCTAAGCGGAGCTCAGCGTTGTGTGGGTCTTTATTCGGCAGCAGATAAATCGAACAGGGTGGTTGCTCAGGCTAATAAGTATTTCAAGTCCCAATAAAGCCCAAACATCTGATACGACTTAAGAAACCGATAGCGAGCTTGGTGAGGGAGATTTCACAAAATGTTGCAACCCTGATGCCAGAGCTATTCTGCTATAAAAAATCCCCACAGACAGAAATAATCTTCTTTCCGTCATTTTATTTATTTATGTCTTTATTAATGTTTGCGGACAGCACAAACGCCAAAATCAGTCACTCCGCAGTCAGTGATTTACCATGTGCAAATACGGCTAGAGAGCAGGCTGTTTCGCTGGGATCGCTCTTCCAACGTCCTCATCAATCAGGCCTTTTCATCTGATAATAAGACATGTGTGGGAATATCTTTGTTTTTTGGGCATTCCGCCACTATATTTGTCTACTCTGGGCTTTTTAAACAAAACCAACATGCTTTCCAGCCAGCTTGTTAATTACTTCCACTGCAAAACTTGGACTGAGTTAACCTTCAGACTGAAACACGTTTTCAGCGAAAAGTGCTCCAGCGTTTCTAAACAATAGATTACAAGTAAATCCTTTGCACATGTTGAACAATACGGGCCAGTGATTCGCACCGCCGTTCAACGGGAGGAAGTCTTCTTTGATAAGCGGATCTCTTAGATCATTTGTTCACGATCACAGACTATTGGGAGAGTTGTTCGTGGAGTTCGTCGAGCTCTCTTTGCATATTCTCAAAATGCTTGAAGGTGTCCATCTGCTGCCAAGGTGTTTGGCCGCATTCTCTCGCAATTTGGAAAGAGTAAAATCGCGCCGATTTTTTTTTTTTTTTGGGGTTTGTTTGGATTGGGGTTATACAATCATGTCCTTTCCTGTCATTCCCTGAATATGTAAGAGGCTTCTACTTTTAGTTCTGCGGAGTGTAAAATCCCTGTTAGTGATAGCAAAAAGGTTTTCTGAGCTACCTTGATGTTTTTTTTTCCATTTCATGTCAACGGCAGTGGGTTTCAGAATGTGCATTCCACCACTATGAACGCCCTGAGGAAACTCAAAGGATGCATTTTTCCTTGTCAGGGCGATGTACTGTCTGCATCAACAAACTGGCCGTGATCTTCAAAACTACTGTGTTTTACTTGGTCGTCATCATTACTGCCATCAGCACGCCAACGTCGCCACCTCCACCACCGACCAATCATCAGCTGAAATGCCCTGCTATTCTCATCCTTTGTCTGTCAATCCATAGTAAACAGCCCTTTCACTCGCTGCCCTGCCTTCCACAGGTATTATCTAGCAGGTCGCACTTGTCTTGGTGGGAGTCTGCACACGTAAGATCAGCCCCAAATCCTCTTATTTCCTGTCTCTCCTCTTAAAATTTGTCTTTCTTCTCCGTCTCATTAGTGGAGGAGGTATTTCTGTCCTGCAGGCCGTCTGGCAGCTGCTGCAAACTCACACTTCATTTTGTGGGGACTCCCTGAACCTCGAGGACCAGAGAAAAACACAAATAACACACGCCGAAAATAACGCGCATCTCTTTCCATGTGCTGCTTTCCCGTACTTCGGGCTGAATCACAAAAGATCGAGCTGGCTGAGAATGCTTTGAAGGTTTTAGTCATACCCAAATGTGCTGGTTTTCTTCTCATGCGCCTCGTCAAGGTTCCTCCCTCGGTGCGTCTGGATCATGGATGCTGGGAGAGGATCTAGTACAAAGAGAATCTCAGATCAACCTCAGTGTGACAGTAGATGAATACAGCAAAGCACAAAGGGTCTAAACAGCGATGGCTGCACCTTAACAAGAGAGAGGCATATTTTATTCAGCATGGAATTTGCTAAGAAAGAGAATTATCCTTGTACATAACAGCTATAGTCCTAAATTTCTCTTTACTTTTGTAGGCGTTACATCTAGAAAACATTTATACTTAACTGAGGCACATTTATTACTCAGAATATTTGGAAACTATAAGTCTCTGACTACACTGACCACACCATTCACTGAACATGGATCGTTTTTACAGACAGCGAATCAGAGGCACATGGCTGTGGTTTGCAGTATAAAGCAGGCAGACAGGCTTTGAGGAATTAAGCGGCATTGAGCGTGCTATGATTGTCCTTGCCAGGCATGATGGTTCCAGTATCTCGGAAACAGCCGCCCTCCTGCGCTTTTCATGCACCGGACAAGCAAAAACCCTCCAGTCAACAACACTTCTGAGGGTAAAAAACGGCTCATTGATGGCAGAAATTGAAGGAGAATAGCAGGAATCGTGCAAGCTAACAGATGGACCACAAACAGGCAAATATCAGCGCGGCGCAGCACTCGCCATGGAACATAATGATGTTGGGTACGAGCAAGAAGCCTGAATATCTGTGTGATTTTTTTCCCGCCTGAACACAGCGGTGCCAGTGCCTGTTAGTGTGATTATGTTCTGTTCTGATGTCTAAAAACCCATTTTTTTACTTGAAGTTTGTTCACACAGAGAAGTGTGTTAATTGGCCAGCTTCTTCTCTTATTTACCATCCTGCAATCACAACTGAATTGTTACTAGTTCATTTTTTTGTATGCAATTTGTATCTAAAATGTAATATTAAATGTATAAAATATTTGTGTTTGCCCTTGACTACATGTTTTCTTTAATAAGGCTATGCTGTATGTTAGATAACGATAGATAAATTCTAAAAATTTAAATTATACAATGAATGAGCATGCTTTTAGATTAGGGGAGAGCGGAGACGGTTGTAACACAGGATAACTCTAACACTTTCAATTCCTCCAATCAGGAGCAAGCTAGAAATCTTGTGATCAACTGTGTAGAAGATACTTTCAGTCCCAAGCCCACATGTGCAAAGGAAGGAGCACGTGAGTAAACCTGGCAATTTTACAGCCCAAATTCAGATTTTGAGGTTAGTAGATAATATTTAAAGTATTCAAACAATTAATATTTAAATTTGTGGATAGCACAGCCTTGTGTTACTGTCACAATTATCAAACTTAGATTACGGTAATCAGCAGACTAGGCTACACTAGCTCACTGAGGATAGTTGTAACAAATAGAGATAAGAATAACTATAACAGAACGAACATGTTATAAATTATAAATTAACCCAGTTAAGACACACAGACATGCGCACAAATACACACACACAAAACTGAGGTCATGTGCACATTACATTTGTTTGTTGTTAATGTCAAACTTACACTCACACACACACGCAATCACTCACACTCACACACACACACACAGTTATGATAAAATGTTAAAAATGGGAGTTGATTTAAAAGGACAATGAGTAATATGTGCACAACAAATCTATTACAATAATTTGTAATAGATAATAATATTAAACTCTCACATTTCATGTTAACTAAATCTCAGAAATTATTTGTTGTAAATGTTAACCTCTCACACAAACAACCCCACCGCAGCA